>PVLA01020153.1:0-10794 GCA_004027455.1 Hydrochoerus hydrochaeris
GCATGGTCACAATGTGGAAAGCGAAGTTTCCATCCTCCCTCCTGCATAGCACTCTCAGGGTGACAGCACCTCCCTGGGTTTCCAGGGACAGGTGAGATCTATAGGGGATGCCCTGGTCCATCTGCATCCTGGCTGCCTCACTCTGTCACCCACACAAAGCCCTGGGTTCCCTAGAGATGCTGCTGCCCTGGTCAGACCTCAGTGTCTGGGTTCACACTTAGCTCTGTCTCAAACTGAAGGCCTGTCCCAGGGGAGCTGGAGCCCCTACCTGGAAAGCTCCAGGATGTGGGATCCTCCTCAGGTCCCTCCTTCCACATCCAGCAGGGTTGCACCTCCTCCCGCCTCAGAGTTCTGTCCCCTCAGGGCCAGAGAGGGCCAGCTTTAGTACTCAGGGTGACCTGCTGATTATAATAAAGAGTATCTTCTGCTTTTCAGAGCTAGGGGTCTTAAAATCTGAGAATATTGACATTGGAATATTGTTTCTAACAGGAAAATTGAAAATTCAAATAATTTTAGATCTTTACACAAAAAATGATGAACTTTTATTCATTTCTGAAGAAAATATATAGACTATTTCTTAGACATGAGAAATGTTTATGAACATGATTATGCTTATATTTGTAGCAAAAATTAATGAGTGAATATTTTGCAAATAAATCTCTAATATTCTTAATTGCATCATTTTCAGTATACTTAAAAATAGTTTCATAATTCATAGAATTATTCTGAGGGAAATAATTGAAACCTTTAGAATAGCAAGTATGTGGTACTGAAATAGGAATCATAAAGGACATCGAAATGATAAAGGATAAATATAGTATCTCCCAATCTGTTAGCTGTTTGATATGCTGAGTTCTTGTTCCCAAAATCAAAGGATGAAGTCTAAGGAACATGAGAGATGAAGAGTGGGAAATGTTTATTGATGGGGTGAGGGACAGCTCCTGCGAGAGAGGCAGGAGGAGTCCTGAGTGGGCTCCTGGGGACCCCACTTCTCATGAGAAGCTTCATAGAGCTGAGCCATGTGTACAATGTGGGTTATAGTTATGATCAACCAATAAGACTATAACTATAGCTGCTTATTTAATATTGACCCAGTGGGGATGCAAGTCATGCAGCAAATGTACGTGGAAAGGATAAGGAACTCATAGGAAGTGAGGAGGCCAGAGTTCATGGTCACTCATGGAGGTGACTGATATCTAGCTTAACTTTACTGGACCAAGCATTATCACTTGTCTCAGGCCTGGTCATTGTCTTTATTTTGAGACTGCACAACCCACACATGTGCTTCCAGCCACAGCTGTAGTGAGTTTTCATCTCTGCCCTGACTCTCTCAGAGACCTACCCCTCTCTGACTTCCTACACTATTTCTATCGATCTCAGCTTCTGTAATACCCTAAGCAATGACTACCACACCTTGGACCCTCCGCATTCTCTGGCAATAACACAATATCACAAAGCCTCCCTGTGGCGGCACTCCCAGATTTAATCCTGGACAATGTCATCCTACTGCCCACCCCAGAAAACTACAGCAGCAAAGATTTCACAGGAGCATCTTACAAACTCTGAGTCCTCAGTGTGTTTTCCCAGAGCCATGTTGACCAGGAGGCTCAGCTGTCTATATTGATACCCTAAAAATTTCTATGGACATGCTCTTATTAAACTCTTAATTTTCATGTACTTTATTGAAAACAAACTGGTAAATAAATAATACAAGCTGGTGAACATAACCACGCATGCATTGAATCACACCATGGACACAAATGATGCCCTAGCATCTCAGAGGCAGGATGGCACAGGATGCTCTGAGGAACCTTGTCTGCTCTTCCCCACAGCATTGACCCTGCTGCCTGGAGAGCATCTCAGTGCCTGTCAGGACTCTGCCCTACCCTTGGCCTCAGGCCAGGCCATGTCCTCAGTGACTGGCCCTTTCCTGTCCAGTCTCAGTGGACATTCCCCAGTGCCACAGCCCATACTTAGCCTCAATCCACAGCTCTGGAAGGAGAGGAATCATGGTGCTGGTCAGGCTCCTTGGAGGTCTCTGTAATGCCAAGTGCAGGAAGGAGAGGTGAGAACACACATTTGTCAGGACAGTGCTCTAAAAGTTTACTCAGATGAATGACAGTGCTCACCTGTGACTGGGATAATGGTAACCTAGATTGGATTAAGAGACATGGAAGAGGTGATCAGGTCATGGGGGTGATGGAGGGAGAGTACACTAGCACACCGATTTTGTAGCTGAAAGTGGTGTCAGCAGTCAGACACACTGGTTCTAACTCTGGAGTTTAACTCTTTTGGTGATGCTCTGTCCCACACACAGCTTTGGGCACCACAAACTGTGCTGCTTTATTTCTCCTCAACCTCTAGCTCTGAGATTCCTGTCTTGAAGTCAGATGCCCACCCAATGCAACTATGAGACAAATTACACCTCTCTTCTTTATTGTGACTGTGCCAGAAATATTTCCCAGTGAGTTGAAAGCTGGTCATTGCAATAGCTCACAATGGAATTGAGATTTCCAAAGGGCTGTGGTAAAGTGATACTGCAATTTACTTTACTTATTTATTTTATGGAAGGAAAAATTCTGTTGTGTGCTTAAGCTTAGTTACAGAAACATAGTGCAAGTTGAATTTGAGGAATAGTCCTTGTGAATCAGAAATACTGGGATGTGGGGTCCAGTCCACAGAACCTGACTGTGGAACTAACCGTAAGTGTGCTGTCTGCAGGGGATGGCAGATGGTGTCAGCAGAAGCAGTGAGAAGACACTGCACTGCATGTGCTGCCCAGGACTCAGGCGACTCTTGAAGCACAAAATCAGCACTTTAACACCAAATTCCCAGTAAGGATAGCAAAGAGCACCCCCCCCTTTTTTTTTTTTTTTACAATTTTGGACTTTGTTTTCTTTTCTTCATGCATGGTTTGTTTTTTTTTTTTTAGTGTTGAGAGATTATCTGGGTATGTTTTATTTTAATCCTCCTATTTTTTGTTTTATCTTCTATGAATCCATTATATTGTATTCAAATACTTGGGAATTGTAAATATTGTTTCAATTTAAAAAATGTAATGAGCCTTGTGGTAAAAAACAATAGTATTAGTTAAGATTTTCAAAATCTGAAGCAATAACTTAGCCTTTAAATTTAAAAATTTTCTGTAGAAATATACTGACAAATATATGCATATTAACTATGTTACAATTTCCAGAGTTTGTATTCAAATTCCATTTTTGCTACATTGTAATTCTTACACTTTTAATTTTTTGTATTTGACTTATTTATCAATTTTCTAAATGTATAAAAGACAATATGTGTGAATATCTACCTTGGGGACAAGAGATGTCTTTTTAATGAAGTACATAGGCATGTTTCAGAGAAGTAGTTTGAAATATGCATTATTGAACATTCATCTTTTAAAAAGTAAGTTAACTTGCATGGTGATAATTTTATTGTTAGGTGACAGTGTCATTGGTGGAAACTGTAGGTCTGCAGCTCCTGATCAATGCTGTCCTAGACCGAGTTGTGCCCTGAATGCTCACTGTGTTTTTTCACAGGCAGCCTGCAATCATCCACATTTGCTTCTCTGCACGCTCAGTGCAACCTTAACAATCTAATCTTTTTAAAGGTGAAGGCCTAGTTTTACATGAGGATTTAAAACAGATTTCTGCCATGAACATTTCCCATAAAGCCTACTATGATGTTCTCATTCCAGAACACAATTGAAAGGTACCCTAATGCAATCAATTTATGTGTACCAAAGAAAATGTCTCTGCATGTATTTCCTTATGTATTTATTAAGTTCTAATTCATCATTTTAGAATGTCCTGGAAGTATAAAACTCTAAGAAAAAAAAACTTTAAGAAATCCAAAAACACACAACATTAATGACTGGTTTCCACAGTCTTGTTCATATCCTAACACTGGTTCTTTATCCCATGACAAACAAGTGAAATCAAAAGGCTGCAAATGCTGAACAAGATCAGTTGTTGTTAGTAAGTAAAATGATAAAGAACATTGTGCTCTCTTTATACTGTCTTTGGTAGAAACCCCAGGAAGCACTATACAGAAGGGTAATCACATAGTCTTCGTGTGCACACTGTGAGAACAATCCTCCCTGGGTTACACTCTGTCTTCTGAGATTCTACAAAAGCCATTTTGTAATTGGTGAATTCCAGTTACCTAAGGAAAATGCACACTATGTCTTAGAAGGGATAGGTATGCTCAGGTAAGATTAGCTTTCTGTATGGAACTCTGGAAGGGTTTCCAGAATCAGCAACATCAAGGCCCTTATCATAAAACTGACTCTATGCTGAGGCTGACCAGAAAGGCAGAAGTATCACCTTAGTGGAGGTCAGGAGCAGCGGATGTTTCAGGTGTCATACAAAGAATAAAATGATTCAGACTTCTGTAAAACAGGGTGCATGATTCCTGAATGTGAAAAATATACACTTGTTTATTGGATTAGCATTCAGATCTTTGCCAGTTTATTTCATATAGCAGTTTTAAAGTTGAATTTTGAGTTTCATATAAAATGCCCTTCATTGAGAAGTTTAGGAAACCTGTTTCTGAGAAATTCAGTCTTGTTCTACCTCTATAAACAATCAGAAAAAGTGCAAGGAAAGTAGCATTACTCTGTAAAGATCTGTTTCTAGGACTCCTCTAATAAAGGAGCAGAGTGGGTCTGTGCCACAGTGAAAACTGCACGGTGCACATTCTAGGGGGTGCTGCTCCTTGGTTCCCAGCTATTTTCACTTTGTTCTTTGGGCACTAATGACTCAAGTGTGTGTACTTCTGGTCTTCCTGCTATGACAAGGATGTTACACTGCAAAAATCCATTTATTTCGTTAATATGGGAATCACAAAAGAGACATTTTTAGTATCTTATTATAAATTCTAAATAGAAGCTAAAAAACAATCTATGCAGTCAAATGATGTGCATCAATGACAATGAAAAATTCATTTTATATGTGGGCAGAACTTGGAGAACTTTACGAATGATGCCTAATATGTACCTGACTTACAGTGGAGATCGCAACAATGTTTCTCTGCAGTCAAATCTTCCTATTAGGACATTTTGTCATTGATAATAAGGATCAAATTCTCATTTACACTTCTAAAAAAATCATTTTTTCTATGAGCATGTTTATATTTGTTGCTAGATCAAGTGAAAGAGTGAAAGGTATTTAGTAAACACAATATGGCAAATTTTATCAGTAAAATAGTGTCATTTCTGTTTAAAGAAATTTTAATGTGGTTTAAAATTATTGAAGACTTTTCTATATTTTCTATTTTAGTATTTTGTCTTCTTTTTGTTTTCTTTTTGTTTTGAGTGATTAAAATGTGAGCCTCACTTATTTTAGGATTGCTAACAAAAGATATTTGAAAGATAAATAGACAAGCTATTTTTAAAAATTTTAAACATGTTTGCATATATTTCTGTGAATACAACTGCTCTGTGCATGAGCACCTGCACATTGCAATCACATGTTTGCATTAAATCACATTTATATGAAAAGTTTATATGTGTTTCTATATGTGTGCTTGGGCACTGTTCTATCTGTCATTACAGAAGAGTTCACTTTAAATCTCTGAATATGAGCTTTCTCACTCATAAAATGCCCTGGCATATATCTACCTGAAGATGCTATTGTTAGGATTAAGTCACACCACATCCCAGCAAGCCTTGACATGTTTCTGGTGACAATGCATGAAATTCCCTACCTCTTCTTTAGAACAGAATGGAGTCCTCAGCAAGGTCTGCTGCCTCTTAAGGTACTGGGCAGACTTAACCTACAGAATCTCCCTGCCCACTTTTCCTCCGGAGTGAATGTTGGCACTGCTGAGGTCCACATTCCACTATTTGATGGAGTTATAAGAAAGTCAAAGTAAGTGGCAATGTTTAAAATGTGCTTTAGATTATTTACTTTTAGTCATTTCACTGAAAAAATAAAATAGCAAATACACAAATACAGAAAAATTATTCTTGCATAAGAAAAATGTTTTGTTTTTTTATTAGTAAAACAAATAATTTGGTGACTGAAGTTACTTCTCTTGTAGGTACAGTGCTGGAATTTCACATACACAACATGATAATGTACACAAATTACACTGTGCTGTATTTTAATGGTAATACACTGAGATAATCATGTAGATGCCGAATTGACACTCATGAGGTACACTCTGCACATCACATCTATTCTAGCATTTGTTCATATTTCAATCATCATATTATCTACTTAATAGAAATTAAAATAATTATATGTATTAATCAGAATAACTTTAATCTAATCTACTTTGACATGTATTCTAATGTTTCTCTGGAAAAAAATTCTTCTATTAAGCTTTTATTTGCAAATGAGAACAGGGCCTAGTAATAATGGAATATAAGATGGTCCAACATGGCTTGATGGTCCAACTGCCTTAAAATATACTCAGAAACCCAAATTTGAAATAATTTTAGTAAATGTAATTTTGTGGCTTTTATATTACAGTAAAGTTGTGTATATTAATTTCAGGATTTTTCTATTTGTAAGTGCATGGTGGGAGGCATTGAGTAACCTACACTGTAGCACAGGTATTAGCTCCAAGTCTGGAATGTTCCACCATATGAACTAAAACTCTGCACTAATTAAGTCACATCTCATCCTCTTTCCATGTAATCAGCCCATAACACTCATGATTGTACTCTATTGCAGGAAAGTGAATTCATGAAAAATATGTCCTCTTGTTATGGGCTTTTCTCACTCAGTGTAACGTCTTCAATGCTTATTCATGCTGCAGCATGTGTCAATATCTCTTCCCTTTAAAAATAAGAATCCTAGTCCATTGGGCACACACACTGTATAGTTTGTGGATATCACTCTGGATTTGGAATTATTGCATTCCTGCTTTTGAATATTGCAAATTATGATGCTATAAAAAGAGCATAAAACAGTCATTTAGTGTCTGCAATACCTCCTAGTGTTTTACAGCCAAAGATGGAATAAATATTTCATGTTCACATCTTGTTTAATCTCTGAATTAAAGCTTCATGATCCTGTATATTGGTAGTATCATTTGAAATGATGGAAAAAAAGTACAGATATTTCCAAATATTCCACATCCTTTTAAAAATATAATATCCTGTTTTATGTGTTTCTTTGATAACATTTTCCTACTGGATGTGCAGTGGTATCTCACTGTGATTCACCTTTACATTTCCCTTGTGGTTACTGACCCTGGGAATCTTTTGAAGTGGCAGCTACATATTTTGATGCCTTCTCTACAGTTGTGCAGAGCACTATTAATGCTTGGCTATTGAGGGAGTCATTGGAAGAGAAGGGCTGATGCTCAATAGTTAGACTCAATAGTAGGAGTCACTATTTCTTTATCAAAGAGGTGAGAGTAAGATTCCAGTCCAGTGAACATAGTGGCATTTGAAATTTCACATGAAGATTGTTGGAAAAAGACCTCTAAAAAAGAAATACACTTTCTTTAAATGAGGAACAGTTTGCTGAAATATTACTAGAAAGTCTGAAGAAGTAAATGTGAAAGCAAAAGTCACACCACGAGAATAGGAAAATTTTTTCATTCTATGATCTATACTGCACTTGTAATATGAATAAGTAATATCAAATTTGATGACTTATAAGTTCACAGGGGAAGTAAACTGGTCTCATAGTCTTGATATTACAAAGGAAATACTAGTATTCTGCAAGTTTTTGTGTTTCTAAATATGTCTTGGATAATGACCAGATATTTGATAACACATCAATTTATTGGGAGGAAATTAAAATTTATCATTTTTAAAACCAGTAATGTTATTTTAACATGATGCAGATACTAATTAACTTAAGGCATTTAAAACTTAGGCTAATGGCAATCTGCACATAAGCAACTGTCTGTTTTTAGCACAATACATAGGAGCACAGCATGGAAAATTACACTCAGTGCTCTACTTCATCCTCCTGGGCCTGTTCCCCCCATCAAGGGTTGGCCTTGTCCTCTTCATTCTCATCATCCCCATCTTCCTGATGGCCCTGGCTGGCAACCTGGCCATGGTCCTGCTCATCCTCCTGGATGCCCACCTCCACACTCCCATGTACGTCCTGCTCAGTCAGCTCTCCCTCACGGACCTCATGTACATCTGCAGCACTGTCCCCAGGATGGCTTCCAGTTTTCTATTTGGGAACAAATCCATCTCCTTCATTGAGTATGGGATCCAGAGTTTCTTCTTCGTGACTTTAGCAGGTTCAGAGGGACTGATCCTGTTATTTATGGCCTATGACCATTACATGGCTATTTGATTTCCTCTGCACTACCCTATTGTTGTGAACAGAATGGTGTGTGTGGTGTTGATCCTGGGATCTTGGACTGGGTGCTGTCAACTCCTGTGCTCACACTGTATATGCCCTGCATGTCCCTTACTTCAGGTCCAGGACCATCAACCATTTCTTCTGCCATGTCCCTGCCTTTCTGGTTCTGGCTTATAGGGACACAAGAGTCTGTGAATACATTGTGTTTGTTGGCCCTATCCTCTTCCTTATGTTTCCTTTCCTGTGTATTGTGTGTTCCTACAGTCAGATCCTATCTGTCTACTGCATGAGCTCACAGGAAGTCAGGTAGAAGACTTATTCCACCTGCAGCACCCATATGCCTTTACTTATCTCTGCCCAAACTACTTCCAATCTCCAGCAGAGGACAAGGTGCTGGCTATCTTCTACATCTTCCTCACCCCAATTCTCAACCCTGTGATTTACAACCTGAGGAACAAGGAGGTGATGAGGGCTTTGTGGAGAATGTCTCTGAGAATCTGTTCTGTGAAAATGTAGGCAAATTTCTGCTCCAGTCCTCTGGACTCAGGTGCATGCCCATTCTGTAATGTGCAATCAGTAAAAAGTTATTTTAGAACTACAATAACTAAAAATTTAGAAAGTGAAAAATGCTCATGTGTGGAAAAATAGTCTTGTAAACGTGAATAAGTAAAATAACCATTTTGTGATCTATTTTCTACCAATTTTGAGTTTGTTTATTTTCTGATAGTCTGTTTCCAATGAGAATTATATCTTAAACAAAAAGTAAATTGTCCAGATGGAGTAGCATGCTGGATAATCCTATGCTTTTGATTTTTCTGGAGAAGTGGGTTAAACCAGTTTTTCTGCTACAAATTTCAGCTCTCTTTTGGGGAGCTCTGGTTCTTACAAAGACTGTTGCTTCCTGGCTCCAGTGCAGATCTGTCAGTCAGCAGGCACAGATCCTTCATCCTACTGGCTAGGACTTTCTACCTCCCACCACAGATACTAGGATCTTTCCTGTTTGGATCCCTGATACAGACTTGCGTGACACATTGTCCTGGGCTCTAGGCCTCCTGTTGGTCTTCTGGAAGACATTACCATGGAGTCCAGGTCTTCAAATGGATCCATGAGGGACATCACTGTAGAATTCAGGGTCTCAGCTGGATTCTCTGAACCTCTAGTGTGTGGAGAGATCTGTTATACTTTTTCTGCATTTGACATTTTGGTTGAATATTATAAAATAATCCTATAAATTATGAGTTCAGTATTAAACATATTTCTTTGTGAAGTTGACTACAGTAAAACTGGTACTGGGAGTGGGGTTGTTTCTATAATGTTGACTGGCCATGTGACTGAAGAGCCTTTTGAATTAACTTGAAAAGGTATTGAGAGGCTTGTCAAGGGGGTGGCCCGCACATCCTGTGAACTGAGTGAGGGACACTGGTTAGATCCTGGAGGATCAGAACTCTGATGGAAATTCTGCTGGCTTGGAAGTGACTCAGGAAGTTTCTACAGAGCAGGGCTGCATCAGCTGCTGGATTTCAGGTGCTGTATGTTGTGCTTTTGCAGGAAGTCAGTGTTCATTTCTGTTGTGTTTAGAGATACTGTCAGAGTTACAGAAAAATTTCAGTGCAGTCTACCCTTGAAAGAATGACATGGTAACTGCTGAGAGCTTTTGGCTGGATCTATGCTCAAAATTAAGAGCGAAGAGCTGGTAGGGTGATTTGAACTATTTGGTCAGAGGGAAGTGTCCAGTGGAGCTGTGGGTTCCATTGGATGAAACAGAGGAAAAAGTGATTGTTGAGAAGGAGCAGGACAATGGAAAAATGACCTGAGGTCTTTCACTGGAAGGAAAGAATAGATCTGAATGCAGGAGATCCCTCAAGCATTTCTTAGTCTTTTAGTGTTGGCATGCCCTGTTTCTAAGTGTTAATGGGAAGCAAGAACTGTGATTGTAATAGCTCTCTTACTGTGATTTTAATGGAGATTTATATACATGTTTTTGATCACATTATTTAATCAAATTATTGTAATTTGAACCTGAAAGTTTGAGCACTGTTTGATTATTTGTTTTTGGGGTGAAAATGAATACAGTGTGATATATATATATATATATATATATATATATATATATAATAATTATATAATTGTTTTATTACTGTAAATCTGAATAGATCAAGATGAGTTAACCTTTACATCGCTCTGCCACTGGAGACTATGTTTAAAGAAAAGTGCCTGGTTATCAAGTCAACCAGGAGTGGATTGTGCTGCATTAATTTGTAACAGTCACCTCTGACAGCAGCTGAACTGAATCAGCATGGCTCTGGGTGTGGATCCCACCTGAGGATCAGTGTCAGCAGTAAGCAAGCAGAACCTTTAGGGGGTAATGGTGTGCTGTAGATTTCCTGGAGGAGACTGTCATGCTGGTTTTCCTGATACAAACTCAGCTATCTCTGGCAGTGTCTGAGGGGTAAGGCTGCCCTGGACCTTTGCAGCTCCGGTCTCACCACAGCTTAACCTGCATGCCTGTCAT
>PVLA01020154.1:0-10797 GCA_004027455.1 Hydrochoerus hydrochaeris
TCACTAACTTTTTCATATAAAGTAAAAGATCTTGAGGAACTAAGCAAGTTTATTTTAGGAAATACTATTTTACCTTATATTCAATATGTTAAAATGTGTCCACATCCTCTATTAGATGTAATTTTTATCATAAAAAGTTGCATTTGAAACTACTCAGTAATTAGCACATGGAAATTCTTGTCAAATAGAAAATTGTTTTCGAATGTAATGAAACCTTAATAAAAACATTTAATATTAACTTTTAAGTTTTCTTGCCATATATTAGAGCCAGTTTTTTTTTTCAAATCTCAAATATCTTTAATAGGTACAGGTTCTAGGCCTTACGCCTATAAGGATTTGGGCAGACATAGAAACTGTTCTGGGTAATTGAAAAGCTACCCTCTAGGGAAAACAAAGAGTGCACAGCTCTTTATAACAATTCTAATTTATAAAAGAATTCCTTATGAATTAAATGCATAAAGTTCTTTTTTAGCAACTGAATTTCACTCAGGAAATAACTTTTCCTATTTCATGATAGTGTTTTGAGCAATTGCCTCATGAAGAGCTCAGAGACTATAATAAACTAAAGATCCAGTGCTGTAATGATGGGGCTGGTCCTAGGCAGTACTGTGGCTGTTTTATTACCATTTATTACCAGGTATGATAGCCAGGAAGAGTAAACAGTCAGTATCGGTCAGGGGCAATGAACCACCGAAACGACCCTAATTTTTTCCATATAAAGGCAATATTTTTTCCCGCAGAGAATTTTGAAGACAAAGAATGGTACCATAAATAATATTCTTTTAAAAAATACTTAAGATAAACTCAGAGAGATTAGTATTATTTCAACATAGTTCTCTTGTGTGTGTGTTTTCTATAGTGATTCTATCATCTTACCTGGATTTCTATTCCCTAGTCTCACTCTCCCTTCCTGGGATGATCCTCCTACTAAATTCTTAACAAGTACTTCAGTCTCCATTTATTGTTCCAATATCGTCCAACGAATCAGCACAATATGTCATTTAAGTAATACTTCAAAAGTCATTATTTATCTAGTCAGTCTCTTATTTCCAATTTTTCTAGAATTATGGATTAGGCTACAATGAACATTCTTAGCCATAAAACTTTCATAAAGCCTCCCCAACTGCTTCTTTAGGATAAATCTCCAATATAGTAAAAGTACTGGCTAAGAAATTACTAAGTTCATGGTATTAGATAGCAAGACAGGACATGAGGAAGTCAATAAATTTGCGTCCTCTAGAGCCACTCTGCCCACACAAGAGTTTATGTGTCACTGGTATTTCTCCTGCGCACAGCTTCGGCCCACAATCTTAAATATTTTCTAAGCCACACAATGTTTTGATTTAAGGGGAGAAGAGGGGGAACAAAGTAAACTGGCCCCTCCTTGTTGAGTGGCTTCCGTTACAGCCAAGTAAGGGAATCTTAGACCCTTGTTAAATAAAAGGAGGTCGAGATGCTAATGAAAGTCGCCTCAATCCCAGGCTGACGCTGTGGGTGTCAGGCAGGGACCAGCCTTTAGCAGGCGTTCCCTCAGTTGTTCCCTCAGGAGTCCCCACTCCACAGCACTTTCTCCTTTCCCAAGTTTTGCTCAGCTCCTGCGCCAACTTTCTGACCCTAAGGCCCAGGGGTGCAGCCCAGGGGCCTCCTGTACCTGTTGGAAGGTCCCACAGAGTCTCTATCCTCGCCACTCCGTGATCGCCACGGTCGCCGCGGGTGCAAACCTCCCGAACGCCTGGGCCACAGTAGTGGCTGGTTGGTAGGCAACGCCCGCGCCTGCGCACTTCGGCAGAACCGCGCGCCTCACCCAGTACCGTTTGTCCCGCCGTGTTCAGCCCGGGGGAGTCCCCGTTCCCTGAGTAGGGTGCTTTGGGGCAGGAAATAAGCTGCAGCCTCCTCAGAACTAACCATGGCCTTGCCAAAGCTCTCCCTCCTTCCTTCCTTCCTTCCTTCCTTCCTTCCTTCCTTCCTTCCTTCCTTCCTTCTTTTTTCCTTTTCTGCTATTCTTCCAGGTAGTCCAAATAAAGAAAACATGAATCTGTTTCTTTTCTTCCTTCTCTATCCCCAGCCGCCTGTGGCAGTCAGCTCTTAGAGTCATCCATCAGCCGCCTACTTTTTGTTCTCTCTCTTTTACCCCTCACGTCCTTCCTCCAACCCAGATCATCATGTTTGGCTTTACATCTGATGACTTCGGTTTCTTATTCCTTCTAGTTCTTTCTGCATACCACACACAGACCAACCTGCCAGAAATCATTGCCCTAGTCTTGTCCTTTGCCTACCCCACTGTCAGTAGCTTCCAAAGATGTTTCCAACACATTCCCAGGAGTTCCAGGCTGCCCGCTCCGTCCTGTTCCTTCTGCAGCCTTATTCTCACTCTGCACTCAAGCCCCAGCCACACTGCTCATTCCCCCCAGTTATTCATAATTTTTTCCCCTGGATTTTTGCTCACTCTATCCCCTAAGCTGCTTTTTCGGCAACTATTTATTAAACATGTGCTATTTGCTAAGTTGTGTGCAGCTCTTGAAATATTACTTCATTTCTATTTAAACCCAACTCAAATGCCATCTTCATAAAATATTCTTCAGTTGCTGTTAGTAAAAACCTTTCCTTCTCCCCCTACACTTTGCAAACTGCTGCCCTCATCAGTCCTCCAGACTGAAGTGTACTGGATGCTTCTTATAACTGCTGCTGGCATCTTTTCTGTTGCTGTTGTTGTTCTCTTCCCACCTTTTAAATTACCGGACAAACAGTTTTATACATACTTAACAGTTCTTCATATTAAACTTATTGGGGTCAGATATATGGTGTGATTTCCATCTCTTTGTTTGATCTTGATCCTCTTGTAAGTTTGGCATTTTTCTTCCCATCTTTTTTCTTTTTTTTTTCTTTTTTTTTTTTGCCATCAATGCAAACAGTCAATTCACTTGTGTGTCTTACAAAAGCAAAAACTTTCTTCAATCCTTGTATTAGCTTTCTGTTAGTATAACAAAGAACCTCAGGCAGTTAACATATAAAGAGATTTATTTTGGCTTATAGTTTTGGAAGTTCTGGTCTAGGACTAAGTGGTCCCATTCTTTGGCTAAGGTGATACAGTAGGTTAGGGGCATGTGGCAAAGTAAAATCCCCATGAGCTAGGAAGAAGAGCTGGGCAAGGAGTTGGGATCACACAATCCTCTTAGAAAGAACACTTCCAATAACATTAGAACTCTCACTCGACCCTACCTCCTAAAGGTGCATAGAACCTCCCAATAGTGACACCCTAAGGATCAACCCTTTAATATATCTTTGGCAAACACTTTCCCTAACCATAGCAACCTTGTATCTCCTAGCACTGTTCTGTTCTCTTTCCCCTCCAGGTCATTACAAATAACCTGTATTACATATTTTTACATCTTGAACATACCACTCACTCTCCAACTACAGTGATCTGGTTTTTTTCCTAGCACTAAAACTACCCAAATCCACTGGGTATTTCTTGGTCTTTGCTTTCCTTGACATTGCTGCTGCATACAACACGCTTGATGATAACTCATTCTTGAAGCTTTCTCTAACTTCTGTAATGTTACTTGTTGTTGGTTCTCCTCTTTACTGTTTGTTTAAAATCTTTTCTCTACAGCCTTAAATGTTGGTATTTCCCAGAGATCTATTTCTGGCTGTCTTCCAGCACTATGCGCTTTTTGTGGAGTGATCTTATTCATATGTGTGACTTCAATTGCCATGTGCATTTGAAACTAAACTCTAGGCTCATGTATCTTTCTACCTTCAGAACTTCACCTAGCTGTGCACAGGCACTTCAGATATCAATAACTAAAGGCATTGTTTCCCCAGCACAAACATATTTTCCCATTTATCAGGGGTACCACCTACCTACCTATCCAACCATGAAGTGTGATATCATTGTCTTCGTATACAGTTACTGGATTCTAAAAGTCTCTAGAATTTATCATCACCTTTCTAGTCTCATAGTCCCAGCATAGAATGTCATCATCCTTTACCTGGATTCATCTCTCAAGTCTTCTGACATGTCTCTCATCCTCTGGCCTTGATCTAGCATCAATCCATCTTTTCCAGGATAAACAAAGCAATATGGGTACAGTAAAAATCTAATTTGTGTCTCTCCTATCTGATTCTCAATCATCCACTGCATAATGAGATGCAACAAAATTTTTAAACTGACATTCAAGACCCCTTCTTGTTCTGATTCACTCTTCGGATAGCACCTCTCATCCCCCTCAAAATAACCAACTGTGTGTCACCTTCCAACTACACCTGGACATGCTATGTCCTTTATTCATTTTTCAAATATATCTTAGTCATAGTTAATTCTAGAAAGTCTTCACTGGTTTCTCCAGACATAGTGAAACTTTTTTTGTTTCATGGTATTTCTTAATTACACTTGCTCTGTTTCTGTTATTTTTGTGTAAATGAATGAATTCATTCACTCACCAAGGCTGCTTCTAAATGTTTCTCAAAATACCAAAATTTGATGTTTCACCAGATAGTTATGAAGTCCCACATGTGAATCATTAAATCTTTATTATAATTCTATCAGGTATGAATAAAGTAACTGGCATAAGAACACTCTTATAATAAATGGTAGTGGCAGGACTTGAGACTGGCCTGAATTTTGGAGCCCTGTTCTGAACCAAATCATCATACCAGCTCATCCCCAAAATATAGTATTATAGCAAGTTGTAAAGAGGTTTTTATGAAGCAGTTAAAACTGCCAATTTCTTTTCAGAGACTAAATCTTTACAGAGTACATCTTCTGTGATGTTTATTTCAATACACACAGTACTGTGAGTTTTGACAAGGGTTTACAGTTGTGTAACCACTACCACAATGAAGATAGAAAGAACATGTCCACCCCAAATCTCCCTCATCTCTCTTTGAAGAGCATTTCAGTCCTCCCAAGTTTCCCTCAAGCCTCTTGCTCCACCCTAATTACCTGGGAACAATGGATGTGTTTTTTTCCTTGTAGTTTTGCCTTTTCCAGAATATTCTATAAATAGAGTCGCACACCATGCTGCCTTTTCTGTCTGACTTCTTTAAGATGCTTTTGAAATGTGCCCATGGTGTTGCATGCACCAGTAGCCTATCTCTTTCATTGAGCAGGCTTATGCTGCGTGGGTATGCAACATCTATCTGTTCACTGGTTGATGGACACTTGGCTTCTTCCTGGTTTTGGACTGCTATAAATAAATTTTCTCTGCACATTTATATACAGGTTTTTATGAAACATATGTTTCCCATCCTTGGGAAAACACCCAGGAGAGGAATTTCTGTGTCCTATGCCATGTGTATATTTAATGTTACGAGAAGCTGCCAAACTGCTTTCCAAAGGAGCTGTACTGTATTTGGGTTCTCACAGAGATGAATGGGAGATCCATTGTATTATCTGCTCAACCACACTTGATATTGTGAGTTCTTTTAATTTCAGTCATGCCAGTGGATGTGTATCTCCTTCGGTTTTTCTTTTTCTTTTCTTTTTCTCCTTCTGGTTTTAATTTGCATTTCCCTCATGATAATGATGGTGATCTCATTCTGTGTGCTTGCTGGCCATTTTGGTGCCTTTTGTGAAGTACCTGTTCAGATATCTTTTCATACTTTTAATTAGGTTTTTTTGTCTAATTGAGCTGTAAGAATTTCTCTACATATAATCTGGATACAGGTTGTTGATCTAATATGTATTTTGGAAATAACTTCACCAGTATGTGGTTTATCTTTTCTTTAAAAATAACTTTTAAAGAAACTTTCAATTTTGGATGAAGTCCTATCCATTCACTCCTTAAAGGTTAGTTTGTTTGCAAAATTTCAAAGGCTCTATATTGTATTGTTTATGCCCTACCTCCGAAAAATCTTTGCCTAACCCCAGTGAAAAAAAAGTTTTGTTCTCATGTTTTTACAGTTCTCATGGTTTTTAAATTTTTACTGTCAAGTCTATAATCCATGTCATGTTAACTTTTATATATTTTATAAAGTGATTTAAGGATCACAGTTTTGCATATGGATGTCCAAATGCTCCAGTACTACTTGAAAAAAAATCTCCATTCTTTACATACTGAGTTACTTTGGCATCTTTGTCTAGAATAGATTTATCCTTTGTAAGTAGGTCTGTTTCTGAGCTTCACCCTATTCACTTGATCAATAAATATATCTATCCTTGAACTAACACTATGACCTCTTGATTATTGGATCTTTTTTTAACTGGATCTTTAAAATAAGTTTTGTTCCTTTTCTTTTTGCATTTCCCACATGTTTTAAAATTGTCTTGCCATTTTCTATAAGAAACCTCTTGATTATTGGATCTTTTTTTAATTGGATCTTTAAAATAAGTTTTGTTCCTTTTCTTTTTGCATTTCCCACATGTTTTAAAATTGTCTTGCCATTTTCTATAAGAAACCTGCTGGGATTTTAATTAGGATTGCATTAAACCTACAATTAATTGAAAATGTAATAATACTGAGTTTTCCAATTCACAAACACTGTTTATCTGTCCGTTTATCTGAGTGCTTAAAAATTTCTCTCTGCATATACAGGCTTCACGTTTATGTTTTGCAATACAGGCTTCTGAGTATTTTGTAGTTTTTTTATTATAATGAAGAGTATTTTTTAAGCTTCAGCTTTGAAATGATCATTTCTAGTATAGAAACGTTTGAATTTTGTATATTAAACATGTGCTGTACCTTGTTACGCACCTGTATTAAGTTTTTCATAGATTCATTAGGGTTCTTGATGTCATCTACAAAAAAAATTATTTTTATTTTATTTTTAAATGTTTTATAAACTCCATATATATCTGTATTTAATTTTCCATTTTTATTTTATTTTTAACTGACAACCATATATTTATGGTATACAAAACAATGTTGGATACATATGTACATTATGGAATAATCAAATCAGTCTACTTAACATATCTGTCACCTCAAATACTTATTTCTTTTTTATAAGAATACTTAAAATGTACTTTTTTGTTATTTTGAAATATGTAATACATTAGTAGCTATATTCACCATTCTGTGCAATAGACCTCTCAGACTTATTTTTCCTCCATGATTGAAATTTGTCCCCTTCATATCTATAACCATTCCCCTCTTTAGACTCTTATAACTGCCATTCTACTCTTTGCTTGTATGAATTTACTCTCTTAGATTCCATGCACAAGTGCAGTCACATGGTAAGTTGTGTTGTTTTGCATGACATATTTTCATTTAGCGTGATGTCCTTTAATTCTGTCCATATTGTCACAAATGACAAAATTTCCTGCTTTTTAAGAGATGAATAATGTTCCATTGTATTTATATAATATATCTTCTTTATCATTCACCCATGGATGAACAGTTGATTCTATATCATGGCTATTGTAAATAATGCTTCAGAGAACACAAGAGTAAAGGTATCTCTCCACTATCATAATTTAAGTTCCTTTGGACATATGCCCTGAAGCAGAATTGCTGCATTGGATGTCAGTCATATATTTAGATTTTTGAAGAAACTTTATACTGTGTTCCAGAATGGCTGTGCTAATTTACAATACTACCAGCAGTGTACAAGTGTTCTCTTTTCTCCATTTCTTTGCCAACATTTATCATTCATTATTGGCCATATCTAATCTAATGGTAAGAGGTGATGTGTCATGGTAGGCTTAATTTGCATTTCTCCAATTAGAGTATTTGAGCACTTTTTCATTTATTAGCTTTTTGTATGCCTTCTTTTGAGAAATATCATTCCACTCTCTCCCTGTATTTAATAAGATTACTCCTTTTATTAAATAGTTTGAGGTCCTTCTGTATTTTGAAAGTTAGTCTCTTATCTGGTAAGTTTTGCAAATAATTTCCCCCCTCTGGATTATTTCTTTACTGTTAATTGTCCCTTCTGCCATGCAGAAGCCCTATGCTATGCAGAAGCAGTCTGGTTTGATGCAATCCCATTTGTCTAATTTTATTTTTGTTGTTGTGTTTTTCAGGTCATATCCAATAAAATCACTGCTCATCACATTGTCATGGAAAATTTCCCCTGTCATCTTCTAGTAGTTTCACAGTTCAGGTTCTTACATGGAAGTCTTAATAGGGTGTCAGATGAGTGCACTTTCATTCTTCCCCAAGTGAATATGCAGTTTTTTCAACACTATTTATTGAAGAGATTGTCCTTTCCCCATTGTATATTCTTGGTTCCTTTAGCAAATTGGTCTTTGATCAATTGACCATAGATATGTGGGTTTATTTCTGGAAGTTTCATCTTATTGAATTGGTTGAAATGTCTATCTTTATGCCAGTACCATGTTGTTTTAATTACAGTAGCTCTTTAATGCATTTCAAAATTCAGTGGTGTGATGTTTCCAGTTTGTATTTTTTATTTATTTGTTTGTTTGTTTTTGTCAAAATTGCTTTGTTCATTAAGGCTTTTTGTAGTTCCACACAAACTTCAGGATTCCTTTTCTATTTCTGATGAATGATTTTTGAATTGTATTAAAACTATAAATATTTTTATTATAGAAATTTATACAATACTAACTCTTCCAATCTATGAACATAGGGTTTCATTCTACTTGTTTGCATTATATTCAATGTTTTATAGTTTGCAGTGTACATATCATTCACTGCCTTGGTTAAATTTACTCCTAAGTATTTTATCAGTTTTTTTATGCTATTGTAAATGAGATTTTCTTAATTTCTTCTTCTAATAGTCATTGTTAGTATATAGAAATGTTACCAGTTTGAGGGAAATTGATATTGTGACTAACAACTGTACTAATCCATTTATTGGCTCTAATATTTATTTCAGTGGCATCTTTAGAGGTTTTTATGTATAAGATCATTGGCAAGGGTAATTTTACTTTTTCTGTTCCTATTTCAGTGACTTTTATTTCTTTTTCTTACCTAATTGCTCTGATTAGGAGTACCATGTTGAACAGAAGTGATGAGAATGAGCATTCTTGTCTTATTCCTTACAGGAACAGGTTTCAACTTTCACCAGTAAGTGTACTGTTAGCTTTGAAATTACTGTATCTTTACAGTGCCAAGGAACATTCCTTTTATATTTAGTCTGTTGAACATTTTACTGTGAAATGGTGTTGAAGTTTGCCAAATGCTTTTCACATCTGTTTTTTCACATATAGTTTTTGTCTTTGATTCCATTAAAATGGTGACTCATGTTGATTTGTATATGTTGAGCCATTTTCATCACAGGGATAAATCACATCTAATTGTACTGAGTGACCCTTTTAATGTTTTGTTGAACATGGTTTAGTAGTACAAATGCTTTTCAACTTAAAACGATGGTGTATGCTGATTAACCCATCATGACTTGTAAAACCTTAAGTAAAAAATGCATTTAGTACACCTAGTCTATTGTCTTAGTTACTTTTCTCTTACTACTGAGACAAAATACCTGACACACAAGGTTAAAAATGGAAAGATTTATTTGTCTTACAGTTTGTAGAGGTTTCAGTTGATAATTGGCTGGCTCCAAGGCAGGGTGGCTTAGCAAAGGGACAATAGTTCATGGTAGCAGAAGAGAAGCAAAAGCAACAAGAGAGAAAGAGGAGCACTTACATAAAGTATATGCTACTTACAAGAAGCTATTTTAAGCTACTAGCAATTTTGATCGCATACTCAAACTACATTTTTACTCCCTGGTCCTTCATGTTTTATATTTTTCATGTCATTCCTTGTATATTTTTATAATTCATGCTACTTATCAAATTATTATTAATTGTTTTAATAGTTTGGTCCTTTAACCTTTATACTAGAGATATAGTTGATTTTCCCACTACCTTTACAGTATTGAAGTTTGTTGGATTTGACAGTGTAGTTAATTGCACCAGTGAGTTAAGTTTTCATACTACTAATTATCACCCTCTTCTTTCAACTTGAAGAACTCACCATAACATTTCTTGTAAGTAGGTCTGGTAATGATAAAATGTCTCAGCTTTTGGCTGAGAAAGTCTTTGTTATTCCTTCAGTTTTAGAAAATAGGAGGATTTCTGGGCATATTCTTGGTTGGCAGGTTTTTTCTCTCTGGGTTTTGAACATATTATCCCATTCCTTTTTGGACTTCAGGGCTTCTGCAGAAAAATCCTATTATGGTATATAGTAATTTTTAACTTCACTGTTTATCCTAAACATATAATATAAAGAGTATTTATTAATTCTTATTACCAAACTATCTCCTGACTTCCCTAAGTCCCTTCCTATTCACACAAGTGATTTTCAAACATTGGCATTTTCTTATGTGTCTTGAGAAATTCTTTGAGAAACTCTGATGTAAGGACTCACTATGAGAATTTCTTGTTTGAGTCACATCATTTTGTTTCCAACAGTCTGGTCCAGTAACTTGATAGTATAGATGTTATGCAGAGATCATTAAATGTGACTTTATTCAAGTTATAATGAAAGCTATTTCCATTTTGCCTAAATTGGCAAATTTCCTTTCTTGATATTATGGTACTCAAGCTGTTAGTTAATAATGTTACAATTAAAATTGTAAGAGAATGTGCGAACGAGAACTAAGAGAAGTGATAAATCGGTATGAAATCCCTATGAAATTCCCTATGCCACTACACTCAGCAGCTTTTTTTGCAGTTGGTTTACTACTGAATTTCAGATTCAATACCTTTCTGCCCTGGACTGTGTTACAGTCAACATAGCTATTTCCATGGCTAGCAGATAGAATGTCTTTTTACATTCTGTTTTAAAATTCATGTCCTTATGTAATTTCACCCTCATGCACCACCCACAGATATTTTGGTACTCTTAGTATTGGAAAATAATTAAAGTACGCAATGGTATCAACACT
>PVLA01020155.1:0-10792 GCA_004027455.1 Hydrochoerus hydrochaeris
ACCCCAGTGCTCAACCCTGTGACCTACAGCCTGAGGAACAAGGAAGTACTTGGGGCCCTGGGAAGAGTAACTCAGAGAATCTGCTCTTTTAAATTGTAGATAAATTTTTACCTCAGTATGTCCATAAATGAACCTTGTAGAAATTTGTTTACTGATGTTGTATCTAGAACTAAAGTTATGCTGAAGAAATAAATCTTTATATCTGTTACTACAATTATGTATTCTAGATCACAATGTTTAATCTTTTTTCTCTAGCCCATCTTGATAATGGCCTTATATGGTTTATTGTTTTGTGGACAATTAACCTGGAGAAATTAAATTGAAAGTGCTGAAAGCTTTGGAAACTTTAACATCATGGGTGTGATGAAAACTTTTTGTGAATGGTTACATTTTAAAATACACAAATTACAGCAAAACCACAGGTCAGAAACCCCACTGTCAATACCCTCCCTGCTTCAAACAACTTGTCCTATCCTTGTTCCATTTTTGGAAGCAGCTCTGGGGCCTATTTCCTCTCATTAGCTGGGCAGTCTGGCCAACTTTATGTCCCAAAATGTCAGCCTTTCCTGGCTGTTTGTGTGGAGAGGAGCCAGCAGTTGCATGGTGCCCTATCTGCTGGAGAAAGTGGATGGAAATACACCATCATGCTTTTTCAATGATTTTTAAAGTGAGCAGAACTCTGTATTTTTTGTTGTTGCTCACAAGGACAATCGAGCAGAGGACTTCCAGAGCTGCTTCACAAGAGACAGGATTGTTGGGATAGTGTGTTTAAAGCACAAGAGTGTATTTAGATGAGGATTAGTGAAAATATGCTTTAACTGTCATCATATTTTAAGAAATACTTAATATTTATGTTGTGGTCATGTTACATTAACATATTGTTTGTACAAGTTTATATGAAAAATTTAATATACCGATTGTTGTAGTTAGGGGCTATGCAGAGAACAATTAGAATCAGGATATGGAATTTATAGTATCATTTTATGATGGTCACCCAGAGTTAACACAAGAAAGTACAGAGTTACCACAACACCAAAGACATAGAATATTTAGCCAAGGGCCTGAATCCCAGAGCAATGTCTGTATGAGTCCAGATGAAGACCCAGAGCTCATAACAATGCCTCCCATGAGTCCAGCTGGACATCTAGAGCCCACAAGAAGGACTCACACCAGTCTGTTTTATGTATCCATGCTGGGAAGGCCCAACGGTCAGCGGTGGAAGCTAGGAAGACTATGCCAGTGGGGTGAAGGAGCTGTGCTAGTAGGTTAAAGGTTTTATGCTGGAGCCGAGAAGTCACACTCACAACAAAGACCAGGTCTGTCCTGAAAAGCACCACAGCCATCCTCAGTGACACAGAGGCCCTGAGCTCCTGTACATGACAAGCACAGTCAAGTACATGCCAGGAAACCAGCATGAGGAGTTCCTCCTGGAGATTAAGTGGTACATGTCTTTCTCTCCAGAACCAGGAAGCAATGCTCGATGTGAGGACCAGAGCTTCTCCAGGAGAACCAATGGCTCAAACAGCAACACTTAGTGAAATGCTTAACCCCTCATATCCTCAACACCTCAACACCCCAATGCCTCAAGGCCTCAAGGCCTCTACACCTCAATGTTTCAACAATTTTCTTCTCCTTCTTCACATCTCTATTTATGCTGGCAACTTTCCTCAGGTGGAACATCTACACTGAGCACCACAGTCATTTAATTCAGCTGGTTTGACTATCAGTTTTTAATCTGTAACACCAATCCAAATTAGAATAATATCTGTAGTAG
The DNA here is from genome assembly GCA_004027455.1 of Hydrochoerus hydrochaeris. Classification (NCBI taxonomy): domain Eukaryota; kingdom Metazoa; phylum Chordata; class Mammalia; order Rodentia; family Hydrochaeridae; genus Hydrochoerus; species Hydrochoerus hydrochaeris. The sequence continues at coordinate 1,775 of PVLA01020155.1, forward strand.
CCCCATTTAAGAAAAACACATATATATATTTCAATATATTTCATATTCATTTACACAAGATATAATGCACGGTTTCCAAATATTTTCTTTTCATGATAATGTATTCCAAAGGCATATTTTCAAGACCAATGAAAATTTGATCATTCTTTGAAAACATTAATGCTAAATAAGTACAGTAAAGACTATGAAGAGATTTTCCTACATATGCATAATTCCTTTTGACCCTCAGAAGGAAATGGGGTAAGTTTGTATTTTCTGTGAAACAGACTGAGATTTACCTCCTTAAATCCAATGATGCTATATAGCTAAAAGTTTGACCTAGAGTTCAGTAATGATGCTTGGAAAAAAAAAAGAAAAATTAGAATTGCTGCTTACCACTATTTACCAAGGTCTCACTAAGCACTTAGCACACTATGAAGTACAGAAATGCTTCAGGTCCACACCATACTTAGGGACAGTTTTATAGTTTTAAGATAATCATTCATGGCTGGGGATTTAGCTCAGCGGCATAAGGGCCAGCCTTGCAAGCATGTGGTCATGAGTTCAATCCCTGGTACCGATATAAAAAAAAAAAAGATAATCATTCATGCTGGCTTTTGTTGCAAGTGGTCAGTTGTAAATATTTTTTTCATTCTGGCTTTTAAAATTTAAAGACCCATTATTCTGTTTCTAAGGGCATTTACTTCCTAGCTGCAAGACAAAATTCTCCTTTTCTAACTGTATTTCTACCTAATGATGCAAATAAACTCGAAATTTGATATTATCAACTAGAGTTCTTAACTGAAAACTGAAAAATAAGTTCATTTCAAGTTAAACAGGAAGTTGAATAGTTGCAATAGTTTAGGGCCTTGGAAAATCACCAGGAAGGAAAATCTGGCCTGGGGACTGCTATCTCTGCAATCTCCAATGCACATCTGAGAGGAGTCATTGAAAGGCAAGGTTGTTCTCCATATGGGTATGAGAAGCCGCAGGACCAGAGGTGAGCTCAGAAGAGTGGAGGGGGTCTACCTTGGTGGCATCCACTGTTACTATTCCAGAGCAAAATTATAATGGAACGGTTCACTTACAGAATAGCAAGCTTATCGATATAACAGCTAGAGATCAGTTAGTGGCCTGTGACTCTGCTCATGCTGTCTGTCCCGTAGTTAGTCTTGAATGGCTGCATTCAATTGCTTCTCCCAGCTAATGCACTGAGTCACCTCCATTGTGTTTCTAGCTTCAAGGACTTCAGGCCCAGAACAGACTGGCTCAGGTAAGGACACGTTGGATTGTTTTCTCCAAACCCCTCCTTCTCTTTCCCAGAGTCTTCCTATATTATAGCAAACAATTTCTTTTAAGTAAATCTATTTACAGTGACCTTACTGACACTGTGTATAACCAGTCACATAATAACCTGCCACCTGCTTTGTACTTCCTGCTTCAAAATGTATTTAACATGAACTCAGAGCTGCCTCTGGGCAGCCATTTGGATTAGTTGCCACTGATCAAGTAGTGTAATGAACAGTTGCCTTCTAATTCCTTGGTGCAAAAAGTCTTCCATTTGGTTTGAGATTGTATTTTCCATAATAAAATGGTGATCTGTCAGGGTGGGGAACCTAATGTGTGGAATTCACTGAAACCTCAGCTACACCCATGGGGAAGACTTGCCTGATTCATGCCTTATTTTTTCTGTGAGCCATTCACAAGGACTCCGATGCAACAAGGGCAGTGACTGTGTTACAGGATTTTTTTGTTGATATAGGAGTCACATGAACCCTCTTTCATCTGTTTATGTGGGTCATTATGGAGCAGATAAGTATGTCTAAGATGTTTAGTTCAGTTATAACAGTTGGGGAAATCAACACGGCAGATGGAAACATGTGAAATGACATGATCTCAGTTTCCCAACTAGGGAAAAATATTACATCCAAGTCTGACTAAGTGAATCAGAAGGGTCAGGGTCTTCACTGTGGGAACATCCTGAGCCTGAGCAAGAAGAGGACTTGGAGATTGTGTGAGTGCTATGCCTGCCTCAGAGCAGCTAGTCTGCAAACAATATAAGGGGAAAAAGAAGCTTGTTGTCCCACTTTTTGCTTTTGTTGCCTTTGCTGTCTTATGCTGCCTTGAACTGTTCCCCCTCTGCCACACCACCCTGCCTGGGAGCCAGCCAATTATGTAACAAAACCTCCACAAACTGTGAGCTAACTATATACCTTTTTTCCTTTAACTTTGAGTGTTGGGTATTTTGTTCCAGCAATGAGAGAAGAGTAACTAAAGCAGAGTGACAGAGATGTGGTCATGGAGAGTTCTACCACACAAGTGGGCCTGTCCTGGTGGAATGTGGTCCCTGCCAGGCAGAAGGCCCTCAGCAAGGCAGAGGGCAGCCTTTCTCCTTGTGTCATCTCCAGTGACCAACATCTTTCAGACATGTTTGCATGGGGGCTTCCTGGAAAGGATCCTGCTGCCAATTCTCATTGATTCTCTCACTGGCAGAATTGGGAATTGATTATAACAACACAAGGGTACAGGTGTCTCTGTATTTTCTAGGTTTTTTAACTGATTCTCTTTAAGATGAAAAGTAAAACTGCTGTGAGGCTTGGTGGCATACGACCCTAGTCACATAGACTAGATAAACTGAGACAGCGATTCTACAAGCTCCAGGGGAGATAGGCACTGTGAGGAGACTGCCTCAACATAACAATTTTACATCATGGAGCTGCACCTCAGCTGTGGCATGCTCACCTAATGAATTCAAGGTTCTGCATTCAGTGCTCAACACATAGTAAGAAAAAATTAAATGACACTGTTTATATATTGTGGATATAAAATGAAGTGAATTACATCAAAACATTACAGTATTGTGGGTCCCAGGATTCCTGACTGGGAGGAAATCAGAATAAGTATGTCAAATGGTACAAGTTTGCAGTTAGGCAGGATACTTAGGTTTAGAGATTGCATGCATAGTCAAAATTATACCTAATAATATATTGCATGTTAAACTGGGGAAAGAGGAAATTTTAGTTGCTCATATTACATAAAAAACCAGCAAGTATGGAAGATGCTGATTGTGAGAATATGTTACTAAAATAATAAATATTTGCATATATCTAAACTTCATACTTCACATCTATCATGTAAAATAAAGAAGAAATAAATAAATCCATCTAGGTGAAATTGTATATGGAGTTATCTAACTGAAATCTTGGCAAGGCTATTACTTCCCTTAACGTGGTATGCAGCGCTCAGCTGATGCACCATGACATCTGTGGTTTCCTCTGTGCAGTTCTCCCCTGAGACTTTCTGTTAGTTCTCTGCCTAATGGAATGCATTTCCCTGGTGGAGTCCTCAGTATCAACACTGCATGGCATCAGGTATGAATCATTCGTATCTTCAGTACATGACACTCTAAATACTCAAAAGTTATGACTGGAAAGATTGTTTCTCTTTGTCAGGATTATTAGGAATATTCATTAAAATTCACTTGTGAGACCTCATCTTGAACTTTAACTTCTTATCTACTACTCATATTCATCCCAGATTTCACAGTAATGAAATGTGATATTCAGAGCATTGTAATCATCTCTATGTTATCATCTCAGACTCATTTTCTTTGGTCTCTCATGGATTATAGATTGTCTTTTTAAATCACTGGGTTTTGTTTATTGATTATCTGATGTTCATTTAAAATATTTCCACATCAAAGTAAGTGTTTTATTTTTTAGTTCATTGTGCTTTCAAACAATAATTGCAATACTATCAGTGTGTAAAATTTCAAACTTAAAACATGATCAAAAACCATGATACATCAAGGAGGTTGGCAAGTTAAACCAAAGGGAAAAAGAAAGATTCAGCATCAGGATTCAAATACAATGACAGGTTCAAATCAATGCATTCCATCCATAATTTGACATATGAATGGTTCAATTTCACAATTAAAGATGAAAATTTGAAAATGGACTAAGAAACAAAAGCCAGTAGTACGATGGATACAAGAAACATATCTAATTCAAATGGAAATTCATCAACAAATTTTAAAGGATAGCAAACCATTTTTGATTTAAAAGTAGGCCCAAAGAAGCAGGAGAAGTCATGTAATTTTCAATCAAATCTGTTTCAAACCAAAAATGATCAAAGAAAGAAATAAGACTTCTGTTACTGGTGAAGGGAACAGCTGAACAGAAAGCTATAACAATATAAATACATCTGAATCCAACACCGGAACACCCATCTTCATAAAAACTCTACAGGAAGAAAGAGCTCCCATGAGTATCAACGTTACTATGGTGGAGGAACCTCAGCATGTCACTGTCACAACAGACTAGACAAAAAACAGCAAAGAAATTATCAGAGTTGGAGTGAATTTTTGGAACAAATGAATGTATTAGATAGTTCACCTGAAAGACAATAGAAAATGAATGCATACTGAGATCATAATATTCAGAAAAATAAATCGGACACACAATCTTAAGTATTATATGGATTCTCATGCATTAAAACTCCAAATTACAGATAAAGTAAGAGCAAACTGAAATGTGGACAATAGGAAACGTGCAGAGATCTTGTGTGAGCAGAAACTAAAGCAAATGACAGCAGGAGGGCAGGGAAGGACGGGGAGGGACCTGCAGAGGGTTTGGTTGTGCTGCCTACAAACATCAAATCCCCACAGTGGTGGTAATAACCGCATCCTGCAAACATATTGTAGTGCAAAGCTTGGAAGCAGAAACAAATTCACTAGCTTCTCATATGCAAAGATGCAGAAAATTTTTGGCCTTTTGAATTCAAGAAAATTTTTGGAAAGATATTTGAAAATATAAAAAGGAACAAAATCATTTCCCAAAGAGGAGGCAAAATTTTTATTTCCTGAAAGTCTGAGAGATAAGTGAACATTTAAGGAACAATGTGCAATAAAATTTTAAATTTTGAGTTTCACTGTGTAATTGCCTAAATCACCTATAATAATTTCATTTTATGATTGATTTTAATATGGAATTTTAAAAATGATTTTATGTACATTTTGAAAGACAGGAAATAATTTGAATATATTATCATTTCTGAGATATTGTAATAATTTTTAGTTATTTATTTTCAACAAAATCATTTCATCTTCATGTACTTTCATTCTGCACCAGCAACATTAAATAATGCAGTCAGGCCATCATAACCATGCACTGAATGACAACAATGACACAGATGGTGTCCTGGCACCTCAGAGGCAGGACGGCATGGATGCTCCAAGGGAGCTGGTCTGCTCTTCCCACAGCGTCGGCCCTGGTGGCCTGGAGAGCATCTCAGTGCCCATCAGGACTCTGCCCTCCCTTTGGCCTCAGGCTAGGCCATGTCCTCAGTGACTGGCCCTCTCCTGTCTGGGTCTAAGTGGACATTCCCCAGTGCCACAGACCATCCTTAGCCTCAGTCCACAGCTACAGGACAGGAATCATGGCTGTTCAGGCTCCTTAGAGGTCTTAGATATGCCAAGCCTGGAGATGAGAAGATAATAGATGCATTTGTTAGGATGATGCTCAAATAGGTTAATTGATAAAATTACTGTGTTCAGTCACAGCTGCAGCACAGCTGTGTCTATTCAACTTAACTTTGAACAAGATTTCATCAAAGGCTCTGTGAGAGGTGCCTGGATATTGAGGGTGATGTACTGTTTGTCCAGTGGATGAATCCACAGTGGTCCAGAGGGAAACATTCTCTCAGCAGCTAGGGTCAGGGTGTAGGTGGACAGAGGCTGTGTGTCTTTGAGGATGTGTCTCCTGTTCATACTCTTTCCACCCTATTTAGGCTCCTGCCTACTGTGCACAGAGTAGCTTTGCTTCTCCTCATCTGCTGTTATGTGGTTCCTGCCTTGAATCCAGCAGCCATTCAAATGAATGCAAATCCAAATTGTATCTCTCTGATCTAAGTTGAGTGAATGGAGTGTTTTGTTTAGCAACTTGAAAGCATTCCACAAAAAGAGGTAATAATAGCAGTTCAATTTTCAATGTGGAGAGGTAATAAGAGTCACTAATTTTATCTTTTATTTGTTGTATGAGTATAAATCCTGGCATGTGCTTTAGATAACTCAGTTTCAGAAACAGAATGAAAAGTGATTTTCAGGATAAGTTGCTACACTTTTCATTCCACTGTGCAGCAGACATCTGGAGCTTGAGGTGCCAACAACAGGACCTGACTTTGCAGCCAGTACTCAGTGTGTTCTTGTGGGGGATGACAGGTGGTGTCAGTGGTGTCTATTACATGTGCTCTGTATGAATTTGCAGAATAAACTATAGTTAATGTTTAAATTCACAGTTAGGATAGTAGTGAATTTCTTCTTTCCTTCTTGGATTTCGTTTTGCTCTTGCTTTTTAGATTTTTTCTATGATTAATGTGTAGTTTCCTCGACCTTATTAATCTTACCCCTATATTCTGTTTCCTCCTTTTTCTCCCCTGATTCAACTGTATTATAGTCAAATATGTAGAAATAATAAACATTATATACCTGTGAAATGTGTAATACAGGATGTATAATAAAAGAAAACTCAACCTGTTTCATATTACCCATGTGTTTTGTAAGTTTTTACATACTTTTTGTCATTTAAAGAATACTTTGGCTAGGATACATGTAAATATATGAATAGTAGCTTTGAAGGAATTTGTATTTAAATCCAATTTGTGCTTTATTACCTAATTTTTGCCATTTACTTCTATTTTTATGTTTCCTGTATAGATCTGAGTTTCAGCAAAATGATAATAATAGTGATAATAATAATATCCACTTTACTGACCTGGAAAAGATTCATTGAGAAGCAAACAGGCATGATTTACCAAAATAATTTTAATTCTATACCATTGTAAAATCAAAATAGAAGGGAAGTGTCTTGCTACCTGTGATGGTGCTTATGTAGATAGAGGTGGTAGTGTTAGTGATGGAAATCGTAGAATAAAAGCAGCACCTACTGTTCAGCGCTGTCTTTCACCAAGTTGTGCCCTGAGTGTGCACTGTGTGTTTTCTCAGAGGCAGCCTGCAGTCATCCACATGTGCTTCTTTGCACACTCAGGAACCTTAATGACTGGAGTCTCCCTTCCCTAAGTGTTAATGGCTAGAATTAGATCAAGGTTTAACCCTTAACTTTATCTCAAGACTCAATGCAAAACCATGTAGAAGAAAAGAATAATTTAACTCTCAAGAAAATTAAAGGGACCTGCTTATCTACTGAGTTTGTATGTTCATGAAATGTCTTTCCATCTACTTAGCAGGTTATGTATTAATGCTACTGTATCACTGTGGGAATTCAGAGAGGTGCTCAAACACACCAAATGATTACTGGGTACTCTAGATTTGTTCATGCTTATTTATACTATTGGAAATATTAAAAATAAATTATACGTCATTATGAAATGAGGTCATTCATTCATAAATGAGGAAAATAATCTAGACCCAGTGCCGTCTCGGGTCTTCCTTGGTGAATGTGCTGTGGAAACACTCACCGAGAAGGGCCCTAAGAGGGCTCAAGCACACACTGTGAGAACTCACCTCAGTGGGCTCTGTCAGCGGAGACTCTACAGAGCTCACCTTGCAGTATTCAGAATTCCAATGAGTAGAGGTCGTCTTTCTTCCCAGCGTTAGTGAGCTTAGACCCACGTAAGCCAAGTGTGTCAGACTATGGGTTTATCAGGAGCAGGAGGAGAGTTCAGTTAGCAGGAGAAAAGTGCTTGAGGTTTCTGAAATGACAGATTATGTCATGAACTTGAGAACTATGAATTCATTCAATTCATATTTATATATTTGACAGTTCATTACATTTAGAGAGTTTTAAAAGTAGAATCTGGAATTTCTCAGAAAACTCCTTGCACAATTAAAGAGGCCTCTTTGTAAATTCACCATCTTCCTTCCCTTCGATAAATGATCAGAACAAATGGAATAAAAGCAGCACTGCTGTGCGATCTGTTTTTGAGAAATCTCTGATCAAAATGGAACAGAGTGTGGGGGTCCTTGCTGCCATGGAAACTGCTCGGTGCCGACCCTGGGGGGGCGGCTCCTCCGTTCTCAGATCTTCCACCTGGTTTGTCTGCCATAAGTAAAGGTTCAGATGTAGGTGGTTCAGGGATTTCTGCTGTGCCGAGAAGGCTCCGTTGGAAAAGTCTATGTATTTATTAACACAAGAAAGGTCTGCACCACTATCTCATCTTCATTTTCAATATAAACAGTAAAAAATGTTCTCTGAAATGAAATGATGAACTTTGACTTCAAAAGGGAAACATACCATTCTTTTTTTTTCTCACAAGTCAGACTTAGGAGAATTTTACATTGCAGAATATAAGGTTATTTCTCTGCAATCAAATTCTCGTAGTTGAGACTTCTTATCATTGGGAATAAGACACAAATTTTCATTTGCTTTTGTCTAAACAATATTTTTGTACTAAAATATTTCTTTCAGGTTCAATCAAAATTAATTTACCTGGTCATGAATGATACACAACAAGTGTTAAAGTAAATTGTAAACATAAACATAATTTTATTTCCTTTCCAAGATGATTTTCACATGCTTTCCCAATCATCTATGAACTTTGCAAATTGATATTACAAATAATTTTTCTTCTCAAATTCATTTCTATGTTTGATTATTATAGTATGGACTCACTTTATTTTAGAATCACCATTTAAAGATATTAGAAAAATACAACACTTTTAAAATGTGTTTTGTCATATTTGTATTCATTTGTATAAATACACATGCTGGTGTGTACTAACAAGTACTTCAGGAATACTATGTGTGAGAAATTACACTTGCATATGTACTTTCTATACATTTGTACATGCTGCGCACACCTGCATGGGCGGTGTGCTAGGACCGCTCGCTACAATCTCTGCATCTCAGTATTCTCCCCTATAGAAGGTCACGGTAAGAGTCTCCCTGGAGGGAATACTTTCAGGATTAGACCCAGTCGCACCCTGGAGAAACCTTGTCAATCTCCTGGCCACAGCGTGTAAGGACAGACAGCAAAGTCCATGCCTCCCTCTGTCCTCTCAGGCAGGACCGAGTCCCAAGCCAC
>PVLA01020156.1:0-10789 GCA_004027455.1 Hydrochoerus hydrochaeris
TTTTAAATGTTGTATCCTTTCCTGATCACTAATTGGGATCCTGTTCTTAAGATCCAAAAATCATATCCTCAGCTTCATTTAAGTGGTTTTCCAAGCTTTGAATAGAATTTCTTGTTTGTTGGATGTCTCTTTGAGTTTGTTTCATGAATTCCACTTGTTTTCTATATTGTTCATTCAAGGTTTCAATCAGTTTCCCATGCTCCTGTAATTTTTTCTCTATTTCTTCTTTAGCTGCATTCAACAACCTCCTTAGTAAGGTTGTTATTTCTATCTTTACATGAGAGAGTACTTCTAATTTGATTTCCTCTATAGCCTCATTGAGTTTTTTTTTTTATTTCACTCACTATCTTTTCAGAGATTCCTGGTGCGTTACTTTTAGGGTCCTCTAGTTCAGTGTCTCCTGGACTTGCTTCTGGTGGACTAGATGTTTGAGACTGCAATTTACTTTTTGTTTTTCCATTTTCACTCTGCCTGATATTTTCTGTGTTTAGGAGGTGGTCACCCACATTCTTTTCAGGCTCATGGAGGTCTTTAAGTTAGTTGGAGGGGGCTTTACTACTGGTCCTATTTACCAACTGTACACCTCTATTTTCAGGGCATACTCACCACACTGGCACAGTTAATTCATGGCTTGCCACCTGGAAGCTAAATTCCAATTTTTTTCCATGTGCTGGGATTCTGCCAGAGTGCATGGTGAGGGCCCAAAGATGGAGTCTGGGTACCACTGGCTGCTTGGCAGTCACTGGGGATGACCTGGTTAGTCCCCCCTTCCTGGTTTGTTGCCTGGGGTGGTCTGGGATGCAGCGGGTGGTCTTACAGCCTGCGGGCAGGCTCCAAGTACCTCTCAGTGCACTGGGATTCTGCCGGAGCAGGCACGCTGAGTTCCTTATCTTTCTTATCCTTTTGATTCCTGAATCATTCACCCTAGAAACTGTTATACTCCCCTTAACCAAATATTTTGTTTCTTTTCTCTTTTCTTCATTTGTTTTCTTCTCTGTCTTTAAAAGGTGATCTGGAAACTTTTTGCTTGCTTCCTCTTAAGGTGCCTTGCTAGTCAGAAAGATAAAATCAGAAGAAGGTAAAAGTTATCTCTACCAAGTAAGATGTTTTTATAGAAATAGAGGAACAGAAACAAAAGCCACTTTAAACAAATATTCTTGACTTTAACAAGTTAACAAGTAGTCAGTGAAAACATAATGATAAAATATAAAAATTATAGAAAGTTAAGTCATGCTTCTGAACAGATTTTTTCTGTTAATAATATGTACCAAAGATTTATTTGTATTGGTTCATTAGTAAAATTTAAATGTCCTAGTTAAATTTAAATGTCACTAGTTAAATTTAAATATCCTGATATACACCTAACCTTCACTGCCAAAAAAATCTTTTTTAAAAAATTATATAACAACTTTCAATAAATGAGTAACCTCAAAATAAAAACCCTCACAAATATTGCAGTTGATTGTTCTATGTCTTTTTTTAAAAATTTTTATTTAAAGAGAAAAAAAGCATGTAAGGGTAGAGATAATACAGAATTTCAGAAAAAAGATAAACAATAAGAAATCACTAGTTGATAAATTACATATTGTCCTCTTACAAATAGTTGTTCAAGTCACAAAAGTAAAGCACACAAAGTAGATATTCAAACAGTGAGAGTGTAAACAGCTATGCATAATGAGTCTCTACATGTATTTCTATCATTTCTGTATTAGAGGGAAAAACAAAACTTAGTAAGACAAAAAAAACCAAATTCCTATAAAAACATGAAACCAAAAAGTCATATAAAACCACAGTACAAGGTGATCTACAATGATTGCTGTATTGTTTCTTATTATCTTCAATAGACTTGCCTATATCATCAGGCATAAATGAATATAGCAGTATAATTGTATATAGCAGTACATAACAATATTAGTAAAAAATAAAACATTGTAGACAATATAAAACTTCAAAGGCAGATAATCAAAGCAGAGTGGATATTCTAGTGAATCTTGTCATCTTAAGTGCAGTTGCCTATACTCTCAGACTTGATGCTATCAATCATAACAGCTTTGAATAATATCTATCAATGCAAAACAGTGATCTAACAAACCAGATTTGATTGCAATCAGTTATGGTAAAACAGTGTAGGTTTTACAGAGCTTTAGATTGACTTAATAGGAAATTAAGGATGATTACCATACTATATCTTGTTATTTTCAGGATTACTGTTTGTACCCTCCAATCTAGTATAGGTAGAATGACTAGAATAGAATAGAATAGAATAGAATAGAATAGAATAGAATAGAATACATCTAAGCAGAGTAGTGTGAGTAATGTGGGTTTTTAAATCCTGGTGCACTATTAACAATATAGTGTATCAAGGCCATCTATGTTAGAGATTATAGCCAACCTTCTCTGCCTCATTTCTGCTATGCTATTTTTCTGCCTGTTTGTCTACTTTTCTCTTTCATTCTACTGCCTGCCCCACTCATTGAGGCCTTTCTGCCACTGTTCCTAAAATCCTGGTATTTTTTTTCTCTCTCTCTAGAATGTCCTTTAGTATTCTCTGTAGGGTTAGATTGGTGGTCACAAACTCCCCCAGTTCCTCTTTGTCATGGAAGCATCTTGTTTCTCCATTAATTTCTAGTGACAGTTTTGCAGGGTACATCAATCTGGGCTGGAGGTTATTTTCTTTTAGGGCTTGGAATATTTCACTGCAAGCTCTTCTTGATCTGATGGTCTGTGTGGAGAAGTCAGCTGTGATCCTGATGGGCTTACTTTTATAGGTAATCTGTTTCTTTTCTCTGATGGCTTTTAATATTCTGTTTTTATATTGAATTTCTGGTATCTTTATTATCATATGTCTGGGTGTAGATTTATTTTGGTTGTAGGTGGCTGGGGTTCTGTATGCCCCACATAACCAAATGTCATTTTCTTTTCCCATGCTTGGGAAGTTTTCCTTAATTATTTCTGTAAATAGCCTTTGTAATTCACCTGTATGTATTCCTGCTTCTTCATTCACATTTCTTATTCTTAAATTGTAGATTCTCTTATCATCTTCTAGCCTTTGTATTGTTACTGCCTGTTTCCTTGTTATTTTCAAGAGATCTTTTCTTTCATAATCACACATTGCAAACTTGTCTTCAAGTTTCGATAGTCTATCCTTAGTTTCTTTTAAGGTGTTTTGCCAGCTTTCAATGGAATTTTTAATTTCCTGGTAGTCTCTTTGAATCTGCTTCATGTATTCTATATTTTCTTTATATTCTTTATTGAATGTTTCTCTCCTTTTTTTGTGTTCCTCCCTTCTACCATCTGTATCTTCCTGAGAAATGCTCCCTGAGAGCATTTCTTTTATTACTCTACTCACATCTTGCTTCACCTGATTTAATATTTCAGTTTTGAGATGTCTACAAGGTACGGAAGGTATCATTTAATGTCCATTGGAGCCATGCCTGCTGTTGTGTGTTTGCTGCCCTCAGTCACCTTTGTTTTTCCCTCTCCTGGATCAGAGCTCTCAGGATTCTGGGCTGGGGGCCTCCTCTTGCCTCTCTCTCCTGTCATGGTCCTGGCTTTCTCCACACAGGTCACATTGCAGGTCCCAGCCCCCTTTCCTGTTGGCCACACCTCCTCTGAAGCATGCTTGTGAGGGTCCTCCCCCCTCTTCTGACTGCTCTTATCACTGAGGTACAAGCAGTGGCTGCCTAAGCCTGCCCTTCCCCACCAGGCCAACCAAACTGCAGAGGCCTCCCCCTGGTTAGTGTTTTCTAGGTGCAGGGAATCAATTTGGGATGGCTCATTGGGTCCCAGCTAGGGGCATGGCCCAATGCAAGCAAATCCCATGAATCTGCTTTGGGGAGGGAGGAACCAACTGAAGTCACTGTTACTCCCCATTCAGGCTCCTCCTGCCAGATTCCAACATGTTGTGCATTTGATCATGCCCTTCCTGTGAGGGGGGGTGTCCCAATCCTAGCAATGACCGTGGATTAATGAAAGTCCCTTTGCCGGCTCCGCTTTCCGTCAGGCTCACCAACCCCCAACTTTAGCACTGCTCTGCTTCCCATGAATCGTGGTGGGAATGAGTTTGGGTGGCTCTGCTGGCCATGGCAGATTCAGGCTGGTGCAAATTCAGTCCGCTCCAAAATTGGTGGATCACAGTGAAAACACTGTGTCCAGCTGTTCCAGTTGTAGTCCCAACATATTTGATGAGCTTTTTCTATGCTTTAATTTCTTCCTGTGTCAAGAGGATCCATCTCCCTCTGTCTGGGTCTCTCCAGGGTGTTTTATTCTGGCATATGAGTTGTTTCTCCCGGGAGGCTCTGTTTTTTGTTGTTCACTGATTGGCCATCTTTTCTTCCTTTTTTTTGTTCTATGTCTTTCAATAGCTTTAATTTCTTATTTTTTCTATTCACTAGTAGAATGCTTCTGAATTAATATTCATTAATTTGTAAGAAATGTTTGCTAAATTCATTTTTTACTAAAATTAAATATGGAAAGCAAAATGCCCTAGTAGTCCTGCATTAGTATTTAATATTTCTTTCAAGATCCATAATTTTGCTCTAGCAATCTCATAAAGATACATTCCTCTACTAGGTGATGATGTTTTCTATACTTAAAGGGGAAAAATAAAGAAGGTTTTTTGCTTGGAAGTCATTACACTTTTCTAAAGTGGGAGGACTGTTCTACTAGGAGAGTCCATTTTTTACTGAAGGGTATGATGAGTAGGTGTTTGTAGTTGCTTAATTTCCCTAGAAAAAGTTAGAGAAAGTATTGAGAAATTTGATCAAGATGTGTAAAGGCTGGTGGTGGAGAGATGGAAGAATTTAATAGAATACTATAATACATGATGACATAAAAATTTTTCAGAAAGAGAAGCATGTTGAAAAATGACACAAGCTCTAAAACTGATACCAAAGTCTTCTTTAAAAATTAATTCACAAATCTGGGAGTACACACTGAGTGGATATCATTACTTTGTATCTAGAGTCCTCTGCTCTTCTTTCTTCCTTTTTTTGGATCTTTTCTCTTTGCTTTGCAGATTTCTAAAATCACTGATATTTTCCAGTATACTAAGAAACCCATTCAAAATATTCTTCCTTTCCATTAATATTTTTAGTGTTGAGCAAATTCCTTTGAATTCTTAGCATATTCAGTAAGTGTACTTCATTGGCTTTCTGTTGCCTCTAAATCTTCTAGGTTCCCTTCTCCTCTCTTTATAGTTCTTTCACCTGTGATTACTTATTATTTTACAAAAGTCCTATTGATGAAGTAGGTAAGGTGCTTTGTATATTGTTATGATTAGTTTTCAGTCTTTTATTGAGGCTGTCTCTGAGCTATAACCTCTACAGGTTATTCTCAGCTTTTTTGTTTCATTTCTTCATTCCATTAGTGAGAAAGGAAGAGGAAGGAAATGGGAGTTAGAAATGGGGGTTAGAGTCTAGTAAATAATTTCTTTGAGTACAAGCCTTTTGCTAAAGCCAGAAGTGCTTAGAAATTATTTCAATATAGTTGCCTTTTTCCTTCCACCTCAATGGATATGTGAAAAGGATTTTTCTTCAGTTTATCTCACTGAGGACCTGGTGGAGTGGCTGGAGGTAAAAGTCAAGAAAGCACGGGGGAACCTTCCTAAAGACAGATTCCCAGAAGTTTTTTTTCAGTCAGTCTATTCTATTCTCAGTCTCCAAAAAATGAGTCAGTTAAATATTATTATCATGCTCCAAGAAAGGCTTCTGAGTCCTGTAAGCTGTAATTCTCTCTCTAGTTTGGGGGCAGCACTTTCCCATGTGGCTTCAATTCCCCTGTGAATGTATAAAAAATACTGTTGATTTTTAGTGTGTTGAAGGAATTTCTTGTTGTGAGGATAGGAATGATAAATTCTAAGCTCTGACATGCGGGGGTTGTAAAATGCTACTTGAAGGAATTATTTATCCAAGTTTATCATAAAATCTTAAAATGTTGCTGTTGCACAGATTACCTTCTCTGGAAATATATAAAAAAGCAACAAGTTATTCAACCAGGAAATAAAGCTTACTTTTTAGTTTGTATGCTTTTCTCTAAAAATACTTTTTACCTAATCTGGCAGAAACTTTGGTGGTAAGAATCAAAGCACTGCATAGACATATTTTAAGAAATAATGTTGAAATAATGAATAGAAGAGGATTAAAAGATGTTTTCATAATAAGCTAACCCTTGAAAAATAATCCTGTTGAAAAACTTGTGGTGGTAATGCAATCATGATGAATCACATCAAACCACAGGTTCCTGTTGTTTGCCAGTAATCATTTTCAAGTTGTGTATTATGCAATAAATTTGCTATTATTCATACAATCAAAACAGGTTTGTGAGTAGACTAAGCACTTTTTCACATAATTCCTTAGCCAGTGCCTTAACTAGCTTTAAAACAAAATGACACAAGACAATTGCACCAAACTGCATGAGATACCATTCTATATTTTTCCCTAGTAAAAGGAAAAATGCCTTTGTGGAGAAAATGACACAAAGAGAAAAAATAAGCTAAGAGTTTAAGGGAGGTAAGGACTAATGGTGTGTGAAAATTTAATAGGTGTCAGTATGCCTACTATGCTATACTCCATTTGTTGAAAAATGGTAGAGGAAACAATTCTCTGGGTAATGTGAATAAGGGTTATTAGCAATAATAATGGTTTGCTAGCTGATAAATTTGCAGATTAAGCAACCTCTGCAATGGAGGTTAGTAATATTTCAAAGATATTGCTCAAAGGAGGATGGAGCAAATGTATTATTTTTATATCAAGAAAACTACCAAAGTTTGTGGCAGCAGAAAGTTTGCTTCTCTCCTTTTTCTGATGGAAAGGTTAGTGAGAATTCAACCCAATTATGAAACTTCTATGGCAGTTTATCTTTCAGGCATGTAGTGTTCTATAATTATGCTCAAATTGTCTGCTACTCTGTTCTTGTTGAAGATCATATCAGAAAAAAAACAACCTATTTTATATCCAGATCAGTTTTAGAACAAAAATAATAAAAGATGTATGTTTCTCCATTGAAATTACATTTTTGTTATTTTTTTAAAAAACTGTGAAAACTAAAATTTCAACATGATCATTAGGTTCTACATTTGAATTTTAATTAGCAGATAAATACCTTTAGCAAAAGACCTTTGAGACTTTTATAAAGAAATACTGGGCACCAGGTGCTTTGATTAACTAGTCTAGGAGGTCCAAGTACTCATTTTTACTACCAAAAAAATGGTTAAAAGACTATATTTTACTAAAACTACCTCTGAGAGAGATTAGTATCCAGTAAGAAATTCATAATACTTGAAACAAAAATAAGGATGATTCCCTAAAAAGTGTAGGAAATATTTTGGTCTAAGCAAAAAAGGACTGTAAATTCCCTCCAAAGAAGAAGAAAACAGGATTGTCCCAGAGTAATGTCAATTCCAGTCACAGATTTTGCCATTGAAGACCTTTGCTGTCTTCACTGATCTTGACAGAGCTACCAAGAGTCCACCATGCTGCACAACACTTCCCCCAGGGGACCAACATGCTGCTGTTCACCATCCTTCTCTTCTACCAGGACCTCTTCCTGAACCCTTTCCCAGATGGATGGACCCTGAAAACCTTCCACAACTATATGCACCCCTGGAACTCAATGCTATGAGTACTATATGTACACCTGCCACTCAGATACCAGTGCTAATACCTCAGCAGATGCACCCTCAAGCTGGACCTTACACCAAGTGAGATCCATGTAGGCATGGTGTCCTCTGCTGAGGGAAAAGCAGATCAGGAAGACTATAGAAGTCTTTGCCTCTGAAGACCTCAAATAGCCCCCACTGTGCCACAGATACCCTACACCTTGGCCACTGAGACCTCTTTCAACTTCACTGATGCCAACTTCAGTTTAGGGAGCTCCAAAGAAGCAGTGCTGCAGTACCTTTCCCAAGGATTGAAAGGACCCTGTGTCTCATGAAGCCAGAGTTGCTCAAACACCCAATTGATGCCCTCACATCCATGAAGGTCTGTGATGCTCTGTGTCTAGATGTCTTTCCAAAGCCTCATGTGGTCATAGGATTTTTTCAGAGGTGGATGAACCTAGAGTGTGTGATGTTGGGGTTAAGAGTATGTGATTACTAAATCAGTCCACTGACTGGTTTGGCACCACCCTATTCCTGGTAGTCTGGATAAAACAAAAGGAAGAGAAAAACGCTCCTCTTCTGCATGTTGCTTTTGCTGTCTTCTGCTACCATGAACTGTTGCACCTCTACCAGGTGCCACCTTGCCCAAGAACCAGTTGATTATGGATGGAAACCTCTATAAACTACAAGCTAAACAAACCTTTTCCTCTTTAATTTTGGGTTTTGGATATTTAGTCTCATAAACAAGAGCAAAGTAACTAAGACAATGTTTTTTATACTAAGAAAATAAAGTCTTGATGTACATAAAACTTTGATGGGATGACTGCCTCTACAAATGTCCAGAGATTGACACAGTACTTCAGGAAACTGAAAGAAAGAAAGAAAGAAAGAAAGAAAGAAAGAAAGAAAGAAAGAAAGAAAGAAATTATAATTTTCTAATAACTGAACAAAAAGAAGCAAAGATCTATGAATTTGCCTGAAAGAATTCAACTCACATTTTTAAAAGTTCAATGAGCTACAAGAAAATAAAGATAGCTAAACAAAATCAGGAATACAAAACACAAACATTAACAAAAGCAAGGAGAAATTCTGCAGCAGAATGGTGTAATAATGAAACAAAATACACCATAGAAAACTTTGAGAGTAGACTCCATCATGCAAAAGAATGACTTTAAAAATTTGATGATAGGTTAGGTGCAATTACTTAGTCATAAAAAGAAAAATATTCTAGAAGAATCTATTCTAAAATGGGTAACAACTGTAAGAAGTTTTGTAGAAACTTGAGGCAAACACAGAGACAAGACCTTTAAGAAGGTTATAAAAGATAAAGGAAAACTGAAAAAAATCTGTGAAAATCATTCATTCCAAAAGTAGATAGAAACCAACAACTACAAAAAAGCAATAGTCTTTGTTTACCAAAAGTTTATTTATTTATTTATTTATTTATTTATTTTGGTACGAGGATTGAACTCACAATCTTGCACTTGCCAGGCAGGCACTTAGGCCACTGAACTAAATCCCCAGCCCTTTTAAAATTTTATTTATTTATTTATTTATTTATTTTTCAAAAATTATCTTAATAAATGGATTAAATACACCAAAAGGCATAGAATAGTTTCATAGATTAAAAAATACTGTAAGAATGACAAAAACAAAATCTTATGATATACTATGTAGAAAACTCATTTTAGTATCATCAGGCAGTATGATAGTTCTTGAAAAAATTAAAAATAGAATTACATTATGATCCAAAAATTTTATTAAGTTATGTATTAAAAGAAAATGAAAACTAAAATTTTAAAGAGATAAACACGTCCATGCTTTCTACAGAATTTTTCATTTTATCAAAGTTATATAAACAATCTAAATGTCCACAAATGAATAAGCTGATAAAGAAAGTGTGGTTTATGTGTGTGATGGAAGATAGTGAAACTCTTAAAAAGGAAATTCTAGCATTTGAAATCATACGGATGAACCTAGAAGTCATTATGCTAAATGAAAAGCACAGAAAGAAAATTACTGCAGGGCTCTTCTGGGGTCATGGCACCAAAGTGCTTGCCCCTAGAACATTGTAGAGCGGGCCCTAGCTGGATGGGTTGCTTTCTGTGATTTCTACAAGATACAGCCTACATAGGAAAGACCCTAGGAAACCCTCAAGCTGCATAATGAGCGTGCTGTTAAACATTTGGGCCTCTGCCAATACAACAGAATTAATGTGGGAAGGCCTAGGCTTCCCTGGACTGCTTCTTCTGGTCAGCCCTTCCACCAGTAACATCCCAGAAGCCTGTCCCAGGCCTAAAACTGCCCCAGGCAGCTTCTGCTGGGTCAGACCTTCAAGGAGGAACAACAGGTAAGCCCGCCCCAGGCCTAGGATGCCCCGGACAGTTTCTGCTGGCCCACCCTTCCACCAGGAACATTGAGGAAGCATGCACCAGGCCTAGAACTGCCCTGGACTGCTTCTTCTGGGCCCTCCCTTCCACCTGGAACATCAGAAGACCTCAGCAGGCTCCACTCAGTGTGGAAAAACTTGGAACTTTGCTCCCAGGCAGTGAACCTTGTACTACAGTGGATTAACTGTGTCAGTGTGGTGAGTATGCCCTGAAAATAGAGGTGTACAGTTGGTAAATAGGACCAGTAGTAAAGCCCCCTCCAACTAACTTAAAGACCTTCATGAGTCTGAAAAGAATGTGGATGACCACCTCCTAAACACAGAAAATATCAGGCAGAGTGAAAATGGAAAAACAAAAAGTAAATTGCAGTCTCAAACATCTAGTCCACCAGAAGCAAGTCCAGGAGACACTGAACTAGAGGACCCTAAAAGTAATGCACCAGGAATCTCTGAAAAAATAGTGAGTGAAATAAAAAAAAAACTCAATGAGGCTATAGAGGAAATCAAATTAGAAGTACTCTCCCATGTAAAGATAGAAATAACAACCTTACTAAGGAGGTTGTTGAATGCAGCTAAAGAAGAAATAGAGAAAAAATTACAGGAGCATGGGAAACTGATTGAAACCTTGAATGAACAATATAGAAAACAAGTGGAATTCATGAAACAAACTCAAAGAGACATCCAACAAACAAGAAATTCTATTCAAAGCTTGGAAAACCACTTAAATGAAGCTGAGGATATGATTTTTGGATCTTAAGAACAGGATCCCAATTAGTGATCAGGAAAGGATACAACATTTAAAA
>PVLA01020157.1:0-10793 GCA_004027455.1 Hydrochoerus hydrochaeris
AGAAGAGAAGAGAAGAGAAGAGAAGAGAAGAGAAGAGAAGAGAAGAGAAGAGAAAAGAAGAGAAGAGAAGAGAAGAGAGGAGGGGAGGGGAGGGAAGAGACTACTTTAAGGCTGGCTGCTGCCTCATACAAGTTACAGTGAACTATTGAGTACTTTTTCATAAAGAAAACCCCTGACTTTCAAGAAAGTGTAAGGGAGCAAAAGTTCATTAATCCCTCCCTTTCTTTAAAGAACTGGATTTAATGTTTTCCTACTAAATCTAAGAAAGGAAAAGTCAATGCCCATATACATGTTTCTTGAGCTAAAAGGTACAGGAAAACATATTCATGACACATCTAAGAAATAGGAGGTAAAAAAAATAATTAAAAAGAAATAGGAGGTAAAAAGATGAAATCTTTGGAAAAGGTACATGTTTGTCCAAAGAAGCTAGATATGCTACTCTCCAAAAGTGGAGGGAACTATCTTATAACTCTGGGGGTACCATTTTGGGATCCAGGGAGATGAAGGAAAGGAGATATACACATTCTAGACAGAAACTGGAACCCCTTGTTTAATTCGCTGATAAAGCAAACTATGCTTTGGATTCCCACCCCCACCCCTACCCCTTTGTCCCTGAGGCCCACTAATGGCTAATGTGTGACTGACTCCCTGCCTAAAATTCAAATCCTGCTCTGAATTCTCACAGAAACTCAGGGGAGCTTTGAAATCTGTGCTTTGGCAAGGCCTATACTTTGTTTTCTAAGCCCATGTGAAGTATTTTGTTCTGTGTCTCATGTTTGCCCATGTGCCCTCCACAGTTCTTTGTGACCAGTTGCCATTCTCTGTGACACTTGGTGATAGCTTTCTGTGACTGTTCACAATTTGTCCCTGACATGGGTTAGTCCTTACCATAGCATGGCCACCTGCCCACCCATTTCCATTTTCCTGTTTTGTTTTGTTTTTCTTTTTCTTTAATAAAACAGCACAACTTATCTATCCATCTTATGTATGTATGTATATATGTGTGTCTGTATGTACTATTGTATGTATGTATGTATGTATGTATTTTGGTTCCAAGAAATGAACTCACAACCTCACACTTGCCAGGCAGGTGCTGTGCCACTGAACTAGATCCCCAGTCCATGATTTATTTATTTTAGAATGAGAGACAGACACAGACAGACAGACAGACAGACAGGGACAGAAACATGGCAGGCAGTTACTCTGGATGAGTAGATAGTGAGGAAAAGTGAGTAACTGACTGGGTTTGGAGGCTCACTGTGTGATCCCAGCACTGAGGCTGAGGCAGGAGGAGGGTTGCTGCAAGTTCAAGGTCAGACTGATGTACAAAATCAGACCTTGTCTCCAAAACAAAACAAAACCCAAAAGAAAAGAGAGATCAGACCAGACCAAATCAGAGCACACCAGCCAAGAAAAGAAAAGACATAAAAGAAAAGAAAAGAATTTTAAAAAGGACAGGAAAAAAGAAAGAAAAGAGCAGCTCTCCAGGTTCCTTATCCACTTGGGTGAGTAATGTTAGAAATTCCTCAAAAATTAGATGTTCAGGGCTGGGGACATAGTTCTGCAGCACAGCATCTGCCTGGCAAACATGAGGTCTTGAGGTTTCATTCCACTTAATATAACAAAACAAAACAAAACATATATTGGTCTTCAGTTGGGTGTGGTGAGACATGCCCATAAGCTCAAAACTCAATCAGGAGCCTGAGAGAGCAGGATCACCATGAGTTTGAGAACAGCCTGGGCTCCATAGCGAGTTCAAGGCCAGTCTGGACTGCATAGCAGAGACCCCCATGTCAACACCAAACCAAACCATACCAAACCAAACCCCAGCTGGAATCAAGCAACTGCTACCTAGGATCCTTGATTTTGTTTTTGTTTCTTTTCAATCTTCTGGAGACAGGGTCTCACCATACAGTTCAGGCTGGACCTGAGCTCACTTTATAGCCCAGGATGGTCTCAAACTTGCAAGGATCCTCCTGCCTCATGTTCCCAAGTGCCTGGCATTACAGGCATACACCACCACACCCGGAAATCTTTGATATTGTTCAAGTTACAAAAACAAAGCATAAAAAGTGGATAGATGTTCAAATATTAACAGTGCAAACCATTCCGTTCAATGATCCAACAAAAACTTAGTAATACGGTCATCAACCTTACACACTTAAACATACATAGTTATATCCTTTAGAGAACTTTCCTCCCCTTTCATTTGTACAATATCTATTATACATTTTGGCTCTTATCACTGTTTCAGTTTTTATTAATTTTTACACTAGAGAGACAATGTGATATTTAAAATGGGGGTCTTCTTTATGTCACTTATGAGGATAGTCTCAAGTTGCCAAGTAGTCCATTTACCTATAAAGGCCTCAAGATCCTCCCTTTTTATAGCTGAGTGATATTCCATTGTAAAAAAAATACCTTTTTTTGTGCCAGGGATCAAACTCATGACCTTGCATTTGCAAGGCAGGTGCTTAGGCTGCTGAGCTAAATCCCTAGCCCTAACCTAAACACATCTTTTTCATCCACTCTGTCTGCGGTTGATGGGCATTTTGGTTGTTTCCAAGATTTAACCATTGCAAGTTGCGCTGCTATAAACATGCATGCACATATATCACTGTGACACAATCTTTTCAATTTTGGGGGGAAAATACCTGTGGGAGACCTAAACCTGGCCTCCATTTTGAGATAATAAGCCATCCTCACATTTCCGAGTTAAGCACTAGGGTTAAGCTCCTGTTTAGAGATAAATTCCTATTTCTCGGCCTTCCCTGGCAGTCCTTCACCCCAAAATCCCGAAATCACGCGGTACGGGACCTCCCACCATTGCTTGGTAACCTGCTGACGTCAAGAACTCTGGCTTCCCATGCTTCAGAACAAAGGGTTCCTGCGCTTCAGAACACTATATATCTGCTACGCTTCCCCTTAATAAATGAGACTTGATCAGAGCACTGTCTTGTCTCCATTTCTCATGTCTCTTGTCCCTTTCTCATCCCCACTCCCCCTCTAGGGCCTTCATTGACTTACCCGTGGGTTGGGTCGGGACAAATACCCAGGAGGGGAATAGCTGGGTTGAATGGAACTTCTAACCCTAGCTTGTTAAGGAATCTCCATATTGATTTCCATAGTGGCTGCACCAGTCTTCACTCCCACCAACAGTGGAGAAGTGTTCCTCTTTCCTCACAGCCTCGGCAACATTTGTTATCGGTTGATTTCTGGATGGCAGACATTTGTTCTGGAGTGAGATGAAATGTCAATGCTGTTTTAATTTGCATTTCTCAAATGACCAGTGATGGTGAACATTTCCTCATGTATTTATTTGCCATTTGTATACCTTCTTCTGAGAAATGTGTGTTCATCTCAGATGCCCATTTTTGGTGAGGGTCTTTGAATTTAGGGGGCTTGATGTTTTTCAATTCTTTATGTATTCTGGATAGAAGTTCTTTGTCTGAGAGATTGTCATCTAAAATTCTTTCCCATTCTGTAGGTTTTCTTTTCACTTTGTTGGTTATTTCTTTTGAAGTGCAAAAATATCTTAAGATGAGGTCACAGTTGTTGATTCTTTGAAGTATTTCCCATGCAGCTTGCATTTTGTTCATGAGTTCTCTGCCTACCCCTATGTCTCCAACATTTATTTATTTATTTTTGTACTGGGATTGAACTCACAACCATGTGCTTGCAAGGCAGGCACTTATGCTGCTGAGCTAAATCCCCAGCCCATCTCAAAGATTTTTTTTAACCGACTTTATACTCCAGTAGATGTAGTGTTTCTGTTTGCATATGTAGATCTTTGAACCATTTTGACTTGAGTGTAGTGCACGGTGATAGGCATGTGGAAAGTCTTCAGTGTGTGGAAAGCCAATTTTTCCAACACCACTTATTAAAGAGGCCATCATTGTTTAGCCTCTTTGTCAAATATGAGGTAGCTGAACACCTTTGTAGTTGTGTTTGCATCTTCTAATGTGTCCCACTGAACCTCAGGTCTGTTTTTTTGCCAGTCATGTTTCTCTCTCTTCCACGCATACTCACCTTGGCAACTTCACATCTGTACTAGTGTTATAACTACTCTTCAATAAATACAAAAGAAGAAAAATGCTTATAAAGTTTGGACAAATAGACCACCCCTCTCTGTAACTTACCAAGATTCTCCTTGTAATCTGGGAGGTGGGAGGGTGAGGATAACTGGAGTGAAACTGAGCTAAATCCCCAACCCCAGATTCTCGGTTTCACTTTATCATCACACAGACCTTCCATTAGAGAGTGGAATGTGTCATTGTAAAGTAGCACATCACTGCCCTCTGATGGCACCCACTGATATGTAGTTTTCGATCCAGACAAGTAAACCTTTAGGCTAGCGTAAAACACAGTCTGTTGCTTGTATAAGGTATAAGGGTAGACAATAAATTAGGAGAAATTTAATATTTGCTTACAAATATTCATTCTGTATGTAGTAAGTTATAAACATTTCTATTCCTTCAGATATGCCATTCATGTATATATGTATGTATGTATGTATGTATGTATGTATGTATGTATGTATATATTTTTCTTTTTTCAAGACAGGGCCTCTCTATGCAGTTCAGGCTACCCTTAAACTCACAAAGTAGCCCAGGTTGGCCTCCAACTCATGATGATTCCTCTTCCCCGCCCCACCCCACCTCACCAGCCTCCAGTCTCCTGAGTGCTGGTAGTCTAGGCCTGCACCCCTATATCCAGTTTGAATAGGTTTGTTTTTTTCTTCTTCTTCTTCTTCTTCTTCTTCTTCTTCTTCTTCTTCTTCTTCTTCTTCCTCTTCCTCTTCCTCTTCCTCTTCTTATTATTATTTTGGTCTGTTTGAGACAAGGTCTCTATGCAGTACAGACTGGCCTTGAGCTCACTTTGTAGCTCAGGCTGGTATTGAACTCACAACAATCCTCCTGCCTCAGCCTCCCGAGTGCTGGGATTACAGGCATGAGCCACCATGCCCAGCTACTGGTTTCCCCATTTTCTTTTCCTTTTTCTTTCTCTTTTCATTCACATGACAGAGTGAGAATCCACAATCCCCTCTGAGATGCAGCCTGGTTCAATCCTCTTTGGTCCATCTGCAAGTTGTTGTTGTTTTTTTTAGTTTTGCTTAGTGTTGTTTTATTCTTTGTTCTTTCTCTGCAGATTATGCTGAGTTTTTCTCTTCTGAGCTCCAGTGACACCCCTCCCCACCTGAGAGGGGGCAGAGGTGGCACAGCCCCATCTGCCCTAGAGCCATGCTGCTGCTGCTGTTGCTGCTGCTGCTGCTGCTGCTACTACTACTACTACTATTACTTTCTCTTTTAACTAAAACTGAAGCACAGCTTGGGATTTAGCTCAGTGGCATTAGCGCCTGCTTGGCAAGCATGAGGTCATGAGTTGTATTCCCAGCACCAAAAAAAAAACAAAAACAAAAGGGAAAAAAAAGAAGCACAGCAAAAACACAAAAACCAATGGCAACATGACAAAAACCCTTAAAGGACAGTCACATGATATGTACTTATCTAGGAAATCTTAGTCTTCCTTAGGCTGTCATGGGAATCCCACCCCCCCTTGTGGTGGAGTACACTTCTCAGGATCCATTTGCCATGCATGGCTAAACAAATGAATTCCCTAGTTGTGTCAGGAGGTGGTGGTCAAGCAACGTAAAATCTTCCATGCCGGTGGTAGTACTGTCTTTCAGTCCATCTGTCACCATTCCCCCACTTCCTGTTCACGTGAAGAATACAAGAGAATGAAAAGGGACACAGAGAAGAGTCACCGTTTAGGTTTCAATCATTCTCTCCCAGTGTTTTCAATGTTATGTGCCTGATTGTGATTCCTCTTTTCATGGCTGCAAAAATAGCCATAAGGAGCCATGTAAGCCACTTGACCCATCTTGAAACAGGGACCAAGGAATCTAACAGGCTGAGCATCAGATGATGCCAGCCAAGAAAAGAAAAGAGATAAAGGGAAAAAACAGCATAGCTCTCCTGGTTCCTTATCCACTTGGATGTTCCATAATATAAGTCAACCAAAGTATTGATTTTAATGGTGTTTAAAAATTTTTGATAAGCACCAGGAGCAAACACTTGTAATCCCAGCACTTGGAAACCTGAGTTAAGAGAATCATTTCGAGTTTGAGGCCAGCCTAGACTACAAAGAGACTTCAGGGCCAGCCTGCACTACAAAGCAAGACCTTGTCTCAAGAACATGAATAAGACTATCACCCATATAAGATGAAGAGAGCACAGCTTGCTCTCTTTCCCTCCCTTTGCATGTGCATGGAGAACGGGTCACATGGGAGAACACAGTAAGAAGTCCTAGAATCCTAAGTTTTGGCCCTTGAAGAAGACAACTCAATAAATTGGGGATCCTTACAAACTAGCAACATGGATCCCCAACACTCGACCAATTTCACAAGCCAATTTGACACAAAGTTTCAGAATGCTACAGGAAGAAAAATGGAAATGGGAAGACATGGCCATGTGAACCTTGAGGTATCTCATACTGCAAAAAGAAAATTGAATCCTTCAAGATGAAATGTGAAAGCAGTAGATAGTAACAGTCCATATGAAAGAAAACATAGAGGAAGTCAAGGTGGCCAATCAGTGAGCAACAAAATACAAAGCCTCCCAGGAGAAACAACTTATATGCCAGAATAAAACACCCTGGAGAGACCCAGACAGAGGGATGTGGATCCTGTTGACACAGGAAGAAATTAAAATGTAAAAAAGCTCATCAAATACTTTGGGACTACAACTGAAACAGCTAAAAAATTATGGGACACAGCATTTTCATGGTGACCCTCCAAGTTTGCTCCAGCTTGAATCCACTGGCTGGCAGAGCTGCCCAGATTCATTCCTGCCGCCACTCACAGGAAGCACAGCGGTGCTGAAGTTGGGGGTTGGTGAGCCCAATGGAGAGGGGAGCAGGTGAAGGGACCTTCATTAATCCACAGTCAGTGCTGGGAATGAGACACCCCACCACCACCACGGGAAGAGCAAGACCAAATGGGTGACATTTGGTCAGGCAGGAGAAGCCTGAACTGAGAGCGACAGTGATTACAGTTGGTTGCTCCCTCACCAGAGCAGATTCGTGGGATTTGACTGGACTGGGTGCCCCAAACCAGGACCCAGTGAGCTGTCCCAAAGTGATTCCCTGTGCCAAGCATGCACTAGCTTGGTGAAGGCCCTTGAAGTTTGGCTGGCCCAGTGGGGAGGGCAGGCATATGCAGCCACTGCTTAAACTCAGTGACAAGAGTAGGCAGGAGAGGGTGGAGGTCACTTGCCAGCATGCTTTGGAGGAAACATGGCCAACAGGGAAGGGGGCTGGGACCTGCACTGTAACCTGTGTGGAGGAAGCCAGGGCCATGACAGGAGAGAGAGGCAGGAAGAGGCCCCCAGCCCAGAACTGTGAGAGCACTGATCCAGGAGACAGAAAAACTAGGGAGACTGAGGGTGGCAAACACACAACATCAGACATGGCTTCAATGGAGGTTAAGAGATATCTTTGGGATCTTGTAGACAAGCTCAAAACTGAAATATTAAATCAGGTAAAGCAAGATATGAGTAGAGTAATAAAAGAAATGCTCTCAGGAAGCATCTCTCAGGAAGATACAGACAGAGGAAGGGAGGAACACAAAAAAAGGGGAGAAACATTCGATAAAGAATATAAAGAAAATATAGAATACATGAAGCAGATTCAAAGAGACTATCAGGAAATTAAAAACTCCATTGAAAGCTAGCAAAATGCCTTAAAAGAAACTAAGGATAGACTGAAGACAAGTTTGCAATGTGTGATCACGAAAGGAATGATCCCTGAAAAATAACAAGGAAACAGGCAGTAACAATACAAAGGCTAGAAGATGACAAGAGGACCTACAATTTAAGAATAAGAAACGTGAACAAAGAAGCAGGAATACTTACAGGTGAATCACAAAGGCTACTCATGGAAATAATTAAGGAAAACTTCATAAGCATGGGAAAAGAAAATGATGTTTGGTTATGTGAGGCATACAGAACTCCAGGCACCTACAACCAAAACAGAGCTACATCCAGACATATAATAATCAAGATACCAGAAATTCAACATAAGAACAGAATATTAAAAGCCATCAGAGAAAAGAAACAGGTTACCTATAAAGGTAAGCCCATCAGAATAATGGCTGACTTCTCGCCACAGACCATCAGATCAAGAAGAGCTTGGAGCAAAGTATTCCAAGCCCTGAAAGAAAATAACCTCCAGCCAAGATTGATGTCCCCTGCAAAACTGTCACTAGAAATTAGTGGAGAAACAAGATGCTCCCACAACAGAGAGGAACTGGGGGAGTTTGTGAACACCAATCCAACCCTACAGAGAATACTGAAGGACATTCTCGAGAGAGAAAAAAATACCAGGATTTTAGGAACAGTGGCAGAAAGGCCTCCATGAGTGGGGCAGGCAGTGGAATGAAGGAGAAAAATAGACAAACAGGCAGAAAAATAGCATAGCAGAAGTGAGGCAGAGAAGGATAACTAGAACTCTAACATAGATGGCTTTGATACAATATAGCGTTAATAGAGCACCAGGATTTAAAACCCACATTACTCACACTACTCTGATTAGATGTATTATATTCTGTTTCAGTCAGTCTACCTGTACTGGATTTGAGGAGGGCACAGACAGTAATCCCGAAAATAACAGGATACAGTATGGTAATCATCCTTAATGTCCTATTAACTTAATCTAAAGCTCTGTAAAACCTACAGTTTTACCATGACCGATCATAATTGAATCTGGTTTGTTGGATCACTGTTTTGTATTGATAGATTTTACTCAAAGCTGTTATGATTGATAGCATCAAGTCTGAGAGTATAGGAAATTGCACTTAAAATGACAAGATGCACTACAATATCCACTACGGTTTGATTACACCTGCCTTTGAAGTTTTATACTGTCTACAGTGTTTTATTTTTACTAATATTGTTATGTACTGCTATATTCAATTACAATGCTATATTCAATTATGCCTGATGATATAGACATTCTATTGAAGATAATAAGAAACAACACAGTAATCATTGTAGATCACCTTGTACTGTGGTTTTATATGACTTTTTGGTTTTATGTTTTTATAGG
Organism: Hydrochoerus hydrochaeris; assembly: GCA_004027455.1. Classification (NCBI taxonomy): domain Eukaryota; kingdom Metazoa; phylum Chordata; class Mammalia; order Rodentia; family Hydrochaeridae; genus Hydrochoerus; species Hydrochoerus hydrochaeris. The sequence continues at coordinate 9,103 of PVLA01020157.1, forward strand.
AATTTGTTTTGTTTTGTCTTGCTAAGTTTTGTTTTTCCCTGTAATACAGAAAGGATAGAAATACATGTAGAGACTCATGCATGTGTAGCTGTTTACACTCTCACTTTTTGACTATCTACTTTGTTTTAATTTTGTAACTTGAATAACTATTTCTAAGAGGCAATATGTAATTTATTAACTAGTTATTTCTTATTGTTTATCTTTTTTTTTTGAAATTGTGTTTAGCATAACCATGTTGCTAAGTGGTTACTGGATCGTTGTTTGAATGTCCATTTTGTACACTTTAATTTTGTAACTTGAACAACCATGTCTAAGAAGACAATATGTAGTTTATCAACTAGTGATTTCTTACTGCTTATTTTTTTTTCTGAAATTGTCTATTTTTTCTACCCCTTTTTCTGTTTTGCTTTTTTTCCTCTTTAAATAAAATTTTTTAAAAAAAGAAAAAAAAATAGCCATAGGCATCCTGAAAGATAATTTTATGTTCCAAGTAAGAGACACTGACACCTTTGTTTCTCTTGGTGTTTTTTGTGTGCATGTTTCTGTTGTTTATCTGGTTGTGGTTGTTGGCAGTTGGTGTTGGCGACAGGGTCTCACCACTTAGTTGAGGCCAGTCTCGAACTTGCCACGTGGCCCGAGTTGGTCTGAACTCATAGCGACCCACTTGCCTCAGCCTCCTGAGTAGGGGATCACAGGCACGTGCTACCACACCCGGCTTCATGCTAACAACTTCTGACACCACCTCGAGGGGAAGGTTCACAGACTTAGGCTGACTTTGAGCTCATTATGGGACCTTGGCTTACCTCCAACTCGGTGTCAGTCATCCTTGGCCTCCAACTCCCTATCGAGTGCCAGGATTACAGCCATACATACCACACCCACACCACCCAGCCTCATCACTCGCAGTTCCAAATGGAACCACACTTTAGGAAAGGATTTCTGGCAGCCTGTGCAGGATGATCCCATCATTGGGTAATAACTGCTGCCATGACTGGCAGGAGCCTTAGAAGCTTCTGCCACAAACCTTCAGAGGGCTGCGAAGGGCATACTTTTTTTAGTTATCTTGTTTGCTTGCTTTTGGTACCAGGGATCAAACTCATAACCTTGTGCTTGCCAGGCAGGTGGGTTGAATGGCACACTTTTATTTCCTTTTTCAAAGGCACACCTTTAGCCACACTGAACTGACTACTGTACCTTGTGCAGTGGCAGCCATGGGCCTGTCTGGTGACAACTTGATTTGTTTACTTTATTATTTTATTTTATTTTAGTACTGGGGACTGAATCCACAACCTCATGTTTGCCAGGCTGTAAGAGCTTACAACACTGAGATAAATCCCTGGTGACAACTTGATGTAAAGAAAGCCTTTGAATGGTGGAGTACAGATGTTCTCTCTCTCTCTCTCTCTCTCTCTCTCTCTCTCTCTCTCTCTCTCTCTCTCTCTTCCTGCCTCTTTCCCTTTGGCCAGGGCCAGCTGGTCACTTCCCAGGGAAGGCCAGGCCAGGCCAGGGCCATGCACTGAGGGAGGGAAGTGGTGAGGGTGCACTGGGCCCCACCTGACATCAGCTCTGCTTCCCCAGAGATTGCCTTTATGTGATCTGGTCTGAGCTGCATGCTGGGATAGAGCTGCTTCATCTCTTGGTCTGTCTTGGTTTTCCTGCTTTCTCTCATTTTGTTTAATGCTGGAGATGAA
>PVLA01020158.1:0-10782 GCA_004027455.1 Hydrochoerus hydrochaeris
GTCATTTTATAGATGAATGAACTGAGGCCTCCTGCTCATGGAAAGTTCTCAGGATGCCTGTGTTTTACATCGCAAGACCAGGACTAGACTGTCTGTGTGACACTATCTTTAGTCCAGTCTGATCCTATCCCTGTCTCTCTGAGATCCAGCTCTATTTGTGAATTGTTTTCTAAGTGGGATGGACTATCAGTAAGAGCACAGGTGTTGGCTGCCACCAAGGGCACCCTGGAGCAGCAGTACACTGCTCTTCTAGTATAGGAGTCAATGGCAGTATGCGTCCCAGTGGCTGTGCACTATTTTGTTTTTTGGCTTGATGAGCTCTATGAGAAGGTCAATGGGATTCCTGGAGTAATCCTCAAAGGACAGGAACTTTTCTGCTATAACATTGCCAGGCTGCATATCTTCTTGGGAGTGTGTATTCAACTCAAATGTCATGACCTTTTTCTTCCTAAGAAAGTAAGCGCTTGTATTACATAGTAGGTAGAGGGTGGTGTTCTAGTGATTTCCTTGCACTTGTCATGGAGAAATACTGTCTGATTTTCTGGGAAGCAGGAAAGGTCACGTGATTCATCCATGGGAGCCACGTCTGCCAAAGGGGGAGCCAGGCCTGAATCGCTACTGCGTGGTGAGTTGCAGCTCACCAGGGCAGGTCTGGGAAAAGTTTGGGACCATGAATCCCGGTGGCTTGGTGCCTGCCCACCTCCCTTAGGACACTGGACTAAGCTCCAGAGGTTCTGGGGGGTGAGTGGACACTCTAGATACACATAGGAAAAAACCACTAAGAAAGACAGACAACTAAACAGAATGGAAAGGTAAAGATACAACAGTAGAAAGATAACATGTCAACAATAAAGCGATATATGACAGTTATAACCATTAATGTAAATGTCCTCAATTCACCAATTAAAAGAAACAGACTGGCAGAATAGATCAAGAAACAATGTCCAACAACACGCTGTCTACAAGAAACCCATCTAACCCAAAAGTAAACTCATAGACAGAAAGTTAAAGAATTGAAAACAATAATCCATGCAACAGGAACTGAAAAAAGTGGGGGGTAGCTATTCTGTTTGCAGACCATGTGAACTTCAAATCAAGCATGGCCCGAAGAGATAAAGAAGGTCACTACATACAAGTTAGGGGAAAACTGCAGATAAAGAGATAAAAATCTTAAATATATATGTACCAAATTCCAGAGCACCCAACTACACAAAGCAAGTATTAACAGAAATAAAAAATCAAATAGGCAATAACACAATTATAACAGGAGATCTTAACACACCATTGACATTAAGGGATAGATCAACTAGACAGAAAATCAGCAAAGAAATAAGAGAACTGAATCATACCTGTGAACAAATGGATTTGATAGACATATACAGTGTTCCATTCAACAACATCAGAATATACATTCTCAGCAGTACATGGGACATTCTCTAAAATACACCATGTACTAACACACAGAATATATTTGAGTAAATGCAAAAGAATTGAAACTGTCCCAAGCATGTTATCGGATCACAATGCCATGAAACTGGAAATTATTGAAAAAGTAACTGCAAATACCCCACAAACACATGGAAATTAAATAATACACTCTTGAGCAATCAGTGGGTCACAAAGGAAATTAAAGAAGAAATTAAACAATATCTAAAAACAAATGAAAATACAAATACAACTTACTGGAACCTGTGCGATGCAATGAAAGCCGTCCTCAGTGGAAAATTAATTGCACTGAGTTCCCACATTGGGAAAACAGAATGAACACAAATAAGTAACCTCATATTACAACTCAAACTTCTACAAAAGGAAGAGCAAGCCAAGTCCAAAGCCAATAGAAGGGAGGAAATTATAAAGATCAGAGCAGAAATTAATTCAATAAAGACTAAGAAAACAATGCAAAGAATCAAAGACTCAAAGAATTGGTTCTTTTAAAAAATAAATAAAATTGATAAGCCCCTAGTCAACTTAATTTAAAAAAGGAAAGAAAAGACTCAAATTCACCCACTACAGAATGAAAAAGTTGAAATCACTACCTACTCTGTGGAAATACAGAAGATCATCAACAATTGCTTCAAAAACCTCTACTCTCATAGGTTCGATAACACAGAAGAAATGGACAGATTCCTAAAGACATATGAACCACAAAAGCTGGATCAAGAAGATGTGAAATTTCTGAATAACCCAATTTCTATTAATGAAATTGAAAATGTAATCAAGTCCCTACCAACAAAGAAGATCCCAGGCCCAGATTGCTTCACTGCCTAATTCTACAAGAAATACAAAGAAAACTTAATGCTGACACTACTCAAACTCTTCAATGAAATTGAAAGTGCAGTTATTCTCCCTAAGTCATTCCTGGAAGCAAATCTCACTCTAGTATCAAAACCTGAGAAAAACCCAGCTAAAAAAGAGAACTACAGGCCAATCTCACTAATGAACATAAATGCAAAAATTCTCAATAAAATATTGGCAAATAGGATGCAGCAAATCATGAAGAAGATTATACACCATGACCAAGTGGGATTCATCACAGACATGCAGGGATGGATCAACATATGTAAATCAATAAATGTAATCCACCATATCAATAGAGCCAAAATTAAGAATCACATGATCATTTCTATAGATGCAGAAAAAACTTTTGATAAGACCCAACACCCATTCTTCATAAGAATCTTACAGAGAATTGGAATAGATGGTCTTTACCTCAATATGATAAAGGCCATCTATGGCAAACCAACAGCCAGTGTCATATTAAATGGCCAAAAACTGAAAGCCCTTATAAGACAAGGATGTCCCTTATCAGCACTAGTATTCAACATAGTACTGGAAATACTAGCCAGAGCAATTAGAGAAGAGCGAGAAATAAAAGTATCAAAGGCAGGAAAAGAGGAAGTTAAACTATCATTATTTGCAGAGGATATGATACTTTACATAGGAGACCTCAAAACTCCATTGAAAGACTACTAGATATAATAAATAAATTCAGCAACGCAGCTGGATACAAAGTCAATACTCAAAAATCAATAGCATTCCTATACAATAACAACAAAATAACCAAGAGAGAAATAAGAGAAGCCACACCCTTCACACTAGCATCCAAAAAAATGAAATTCTTAGGAATTAATCTAATGAAAGAAGTAAAAGAACTATACATGGAAAATAATAATACCCTGAAAAAAGAAATCAGAGAGGACCTCAGAAAATGGAAAGACATCCCTTGTTCATAGATAGGAAGAAGAAATATTTTGAAAATGGCCTTTTCCCCTAAATTGTTATACAGATTCAATGCAATCCCAATGAAAATACCATTAAAATGCCTCATAGATCTAGAGAAATCACTCCTAAAATTCATCTGGAACCAGAAGAGACCTAGAATAGCAAAGGCAATTCTAAGCAGAAAAGCCAAGGCAGGAAGCATCACAATCCCTGACTTGAAGTTATACTACAAAGCTATTGTAATAAAATCATCATGGTACCTGAATAAAAACTGATCTGAAGATCAATGGAATAGACTAGAAGATACAACCACAACTACAAACACACTCAACCACCTTACCTTTGATAAAAGGGTCAAACATGTTCACTGGAAGAACGATAGTCTGTTTAATGAATGGTGCTGGAAAAACTGGCTATCCATATGCCAAAAACTAAAACTAGACCCATGCATATCACCATGTACTAAAGTAAAATCTAAATGGATCAAAGATCTAAATATTAAAACAGAAACACTAAATCTGTTGGAAGACAAAGTCAGTAAAAATCTTGAAGACATTTCAAGGGGTAGGTAGAGAACCCATGAACAGGAAACAAAATGCACAGGAAATATTTCTCAGAATCAGTAACTGGGATCGCATCTTATTAAAGAGTTTCTGCATGTCAAAAGAAATCTCCAGCATAGTGAAATGAAAACTCACCACCTGGGAAAAAATCTTAGTGAACTGTCCCTCAGACAAAGGACTTCTGTCTAGAACTTATAAAGAATTAAAAAAAATCATACCCCTGAAATTCAAAGACCCAATCCAAAAATGGGCATTGGAGAATTATGGATGGTAAGTAAATACATGAAAAAATGTTCATCATCGTTGGTCATTAGAGAGATGCAAATTAAAACCACACTGAGATTCCATCTCACTCCAGAAAGAATGGCCAGGGCAACGGAAACAATCAACAGCAAATGCTGGAGAGGCTGTGGGGAAAACGGAACTCTTCTGCACTTTTGGTGGGAGTGTAGACTGGTGCAACCACTGTGGAGATCAGTCTGGAGATTCCTCAAAAACCTGGAATTGGAGGTCCGATTTGACCCAGGTATTCCACTCTTAGGCATATTCCCAGAAGAACTGAAAACATCGTACCACAGTGATATATGTGCACCATGTTTATAGCAGCACAATTTGTAATAGCCACATCTTGGAAACAACTTAAGTGTGCAGCAACCAAGGAATGGATAAAAAAATGTGGTACTTTTATACGATGGAGTACTACTCAGCTATAAAGAAGGATCATGTTGAGATATTTATAAATAAATGGCTACAACTTGAATCCATACTCATAAGCGAAATAAATCAAACTCACATATATAAATACCATCTCGCTGGTGTAAGAAATGGTAAGAGTACAGAAGGTTTTATGGTAATCATGGTTCACTATTATACTGCTTTGAAGTCTTATGCTTTCATTCATTGACTAGTATGCTTTTATTCTGTTTTATTGATCTTAATATATGTGATGGTATGAATAGTTACTTTGCAGAAAAGACAATATGGCAGCCATTGCTGATTTGATATCATCTTGCTCTGAAGTCCTGCCATGCTCCTGTTTTCTATTACCATCTGTTCGATCACTTTGTGTCTTATTGGATTTTAATATGTATTATAGTATAAACAAATACTTTGTGGAAAATGAGATAATATAGTAACCATAGTCCATCTTCGGTTATTTGGTTCAGAATGCCTTACAATACTTTCATTCTCTTGAGTGGTTTTATTCTACTTTGTTATGTTTAAGATTATTGTGTGTAAAGATAAGCTCAATTATTTGAAAGAAAGAGACATTATGGTACCTACTGTTAATATCCAATTGTCTTGTTGTGAACTACTGTGTTGATTAATTTGTTCTGTTCTGATCTGTTTAGATCTGTCTTTTTTTGTTTTATTTTCTTTAAAATAAAAAAAAATTAAAAAAGGAAAGGTCACGCTTCATATCCTATGAAAAGCATGAGGACCAGGGGCTAAGAACCAGATCCAGAAAATTCTGCATTACACCACCTTAGGAACTACTGCACCTGGCAATGCAAAAGGGAAGAATAAAATTCAGACTTTTCCTATTACTAATAAGGAACCATTGTACCCTGCTTCCTGCTGAGTTCACAGTGAATGATTCTACCTTTCCCAAGCCTAACAGAGGTGACAGAACAGGTACATGCCACCAACATCACTAGCCACATCCGCATCTTCCCCTTGTTTACACCATTGACGGAAACTCTACTGAAAAGGAGAAATTGCCCCTAGGAAAGTGGTCCACAGGGCATTGCAAGGTCCCTGCAAGGTGGACACTCCCAGCACACAGCAGAGTACTGGTCAGGGAGGTTAGTGTCTCTCTTCACCTGAAGGTCAACCTTATCTTTTTTTTTTAATCCTTAGGCAGAACTGGAGATTAATTCCTCTTCTCTCCCCATTTCTAGAATAGTGTATGGCTGAAAATATAGCATAGCAGCACAGTGCCTGCCTGGCAAGTGAATTCCAGACTTTAATATACAGGAACTATAATAATAATAACAACAACAAATACTGAGTTATTTGTAAAGCACAGGAGAGACTGAATGATTTTTATGGCCCAGAAAAATTCAGTGATATTACAAAATATATGAAGGTGACCTTAGAAGTTCTACAAGCATTTTAAGTGAAAACAGGTATCAAACTACCTTTAACAATCTGTCCTTTTAGAGGAAAGTGTTATCTGCCATTAAAAGAACAATTTGGGCTATTAGCTCTTAGTATTCACCCATATGGGTCAAAAATTAAAAAAAAATTTTTGTTGGTCAAATATAATGTGTTTTTTGATCATTTTTGATTCAATGATCAAATTTTGTTATGATAATTCAATGGGGACATCATAGTCTTAGGGAAACTGGTAGAAAGGACTCCTCTTGGTGAATAAAGAAGCAGCTGCCTGGAGATATTGTCTTCCAGGCTTTTTTCACTAATTCACCCCAATAATTTGCATAGCTTTATGGACCACAAACACCAATAAACACTTTTAAGCATATTTCTATATTAGAATATTATTGATTATCCCTGAAAGTTTGAAGTTTCTGTGGGTAAAATAATAAGACTTTCTCATGAAAAATTTCTCTTGGTACAAAACTAGAGAGACACTGGTTTCCATAGAACTATGCCACACATGATTGTCAGTCTCATAGTTTACTAAAAGTTTTCACCTCTTCCTGGTGTACAAGTCTTCAAAGATACAAAACCAAGATTGCTTATGATGTTAACCTTTTTTAGAGCTAGATATCTGCCTTTCTATGTGTTCCAGATAATTGTGATATGAGGTCCATGTCAAACCAGCAAGAGATCACAAGCTAGATTATTTATTTTAAAAATTTTGTGCATTTGATGTCACTACACTTCAGGATCCTCAGGTACCAAATAGTCCAGAGAATCTCACACACTAACATTAGAGGACAGAAGTTATATACTGTTAAGGTCCATTTATAGGCCTGTACTTTCTCCCTGGATGACACCCTAGTAAAGGAGAGCAAACTAGGTAGGAGGATTTCGTATCATTTAATGTCTTGTGGTCAGATGGAGATGCATGATTAAACAGGCTCTTCTGCCCCAAAATGCACATTAAAGGCCTTGCAAAGATAATATCAACATTATCATGCAGAAATACAATATGCAGCCTTTGATTCCCAGTTTTCTCCTTAAAACCATGCAATGGTTGCCTTTTAACATTCTGAGGGTTTCTACTACTACAACAACCATGTTTGCTAAGAAATAAGAGTCCCCCATCTGCATAGCGGGTATCAAGGTTCTTGCTACTTAGGTGAGATTAAAACTGTGAAGCTCACTGCTCCCTCTGCTTTACTAAAGCCACTGGTCTTCTCTTCTGCATGTTCAGCAGCTAAACTTCAGAGATCAGAACTAAAATGTTATCTCAGCTAAGAGGACAGCCAGTATTTTATCCTTCAACCTCAAAGTTTAGTGAGGGCCCAGGATATGAGGGAAACTTTCCACAGAATCCTGCAACATTCTTCAATATAGCACAAGTCTGCAGAAGACACTGAAACCACCTGAGCAGGGAGATGGCTGGACCCAGGGGATAAGAGTGAATGCATATTCAGCGGGAAAAGGGAGAGTCACCAGTGGGAAAAGTCTCCCATGATTTCACACAAAGCAATTTGGCCAAGAAATGCCTTGACCCATCCGGACAGCTGACACTGACAGATGACATGAGAGGCTCTGTACATGGATCCAAAATATTGCCTGAGGAGACTTGACACAACTTGACAAACTTTTCTTTTAACATTCATCTCATTTTAATTTGGTATTAAACACCTAACAGAACAGCATAATATGAAGATGTACATAAACAACACCATAGTAATGATAGCTACATATAAAAAAGGGGCTCCAACCACTGGCCCACTCTGGAACTTTCCAAGAACACCAATAGCTGGCAAATATGCTTCATGACAATAGAAAAAAAAAACTACAGGTGAATCTATAAAAGCTCCACAAGAGTCTCTAAACTCCTTCACTCCATCTCCCTATGGCTAAACTATTGGGAAGTCTATCACCAGATCTACCAAAGGGCCATCTGGGTACAATCACTTCCCCAGTCCCTTAAAAACCATTTCTGGATGTGGCTTTCGCCAACTTGCGTTTCCATTCCTGTGCCTTTGATGATACATGCTTTAGGAGCTGGGAAAATTTGGTTGATCTTTCCTAGATGCTGCCAAAATAGAAGCAATGCTGCACATGGAACCAGTGACAAACGTGCCTGACTCGTTTTGTAGGATCCACGGGATGGACCTTGTGAAGAGATCTCAGGTGCCAAACACTCTCATGACTTCTCTCTGAGGCCCATTTGATTAGCTCTCTGCAGACGACACCTGACCATCATTTCCTTACACAACAAGTTTTCAGCTCAAAATAGTTAGACACAAACTAGGCTCCTTCCTCCCATCCACAGTTGGGGATACCTCTTTTGAGGTGGGAATATTGTACACAGCTAAATTAGGTACAAATAAAGTAGGCGGTCAGTCAGGGCTGGGCCCTGCAGGAGGTGAGAATGCATCAGGAATGCAGATGAAAGTCCCAGCGGTTGACTTTGCACACTTCCTTAAGGCATGAAGAAGGGTAGGGGTGATTGGCATCAGCCTTCTGAGGTTGCCCTTTATCAAACTAGAAATCCCCTCCCACCCAGCAGGATTAAGACCACTCAGACTAAGATTATAACTAATACTGCCAAGACCAAACACAAAATTAGGACTATTCATTATTTACCAGTCCTCTACCCTTGCTACAGTAAGATCAGTATTACCTAAGTGACTATACTTGCAATTGTATTTATTTAGTGTAATTTTCACCCATGTAGTACTTGCCTCATGATTTTGATCAATTAAACTTTCTTTGAAAGATGAGCTGGTTGACAAAGATTCTGGATTCTGTCTATCTCCCAGCAACTATTCCTATCCCCATTCCGCCATTTCTATTCTCCAATCATTTTCTCCAATCGATTCATCTACTATTCAAAAAGAGTTTTGGGATCACTGTGTCCATAAGCAAATTGGTTTCTTTATTAATAGTAACTTTACAAATATAATTGAAGATACAGAGCAAATTCAGGTACACCTACTTTTTTAATGACATAAGAATAAAAGACAAGGAAACAAATTTAGAATTGATTTTACAAATACATCTTCTGCTAGGTTGCATTTAAATTCATGCAAACTTCTTATACATCACCAAGAAAATTCCTATGCAAATCTAATTTCATGATAAACAAAATTTAAAAAGTTCCTTCATTGTTTGACATAACAGGAAAATTCTGAAATTTGCAATGTGAAAAAAAGTTCTATTTGTGATCAATGTCAAAAAAATCATTTTTGTGTTAGAATTCACAGTTAATGTATAGTATCAGAAAAGAAAAATTTATGTGAGATCAGAACTAGTCTTCAAATCATATTTAAAATTACTTCAGTCCCTCAAAAAGGAAAAAGATTTCAAAATTCACAAAGGAAACATTGCTGAACCTCCAAGTAGCAAAAATAGAAGAGACATTAAGATGCTATGCATGGTATTTTACCCCCTGCCCTGCCCCTTAACTACTTAGCGAATCATAAACATGGGCAGAGAGTGGGCCTCATTCCACAGCGGGTTGGAATTAATCATGTAACACACTGGTAGAACACTCCCTCTTATTGTCACCCATGTTGTACCAGAGGGCTCAGAGTATTTTTTTGTCAGACTCTACTCATGGACATGAGGGAAAGACCTGGGATCTGACCCATCAAGCACGAACACATGCTCCAGAACTTTCAGCTTGGTGGTTTCAGCATGGGCCCTTGGACCCCACAGGAACTCGTAGCGAGCAGGATCACTGTTAGGAACCTGCTGGTGCACCAGATACCCTTCGCGAACTAAATCCTCTGTGATGAACTTCCAGGGCTCCCTAAAAACAATATGATCCCTCTCAGCTAACATCTTCTTATATCTCAGAATTTCCCTCAGGTGCTCTTCACTGACTCGGTTGCCCTTTAGAAGGGTGACACTCAGGATGAGTATCAGGAGGTTCGCTTTAGGAATAATATGATCAGCCTCATCCAGCATCCCACTAAAAGTGAGACCCAACACGGGGACAAGCTCATATGTGTGGCCAGGGGGATCCACTTCCCTCATAATAATGCCAAAGCCCAGACGCATGCACTCACAGAGCTCCTTAAAAATCAGAGGTAACTGATCATGGTAATCACTGCCCAGAATGAGCAGCATTTCTTCTTGGCTGATCTGCTCCTTCTTTTGATACTTGTGGAGGAGAAATAACAAAATTTCATCTAATTTTTCATTTACAAACACACTCTGCCTTACTTGAGAGGCTTCTTTCCCCTGTGATGGACTTTGGCCCTCACCTTGTCTGCTGGGGCCCTCACAGCACTGACTGCCCCCACTGGAAGCCATGACGGTGAGGGGAACAGGGATGCTCTGAGGATTCTGAGGACAACTTGGTGTCCCACACTCAGGCTCTTTCCTTGATGTGTCCTCAAGTAAAGCACTGGAGGAAGAGGATACAGAGGAAGCAGTGGCTGCTGCTCCTCCCTCATCCTTGTGATCCTGTACACCCATGGGGACCTGTGCCCTACTGTGGTCATGATTGCATCCCCCAAGCTTTGTGTCTTTGCTCTTCTGACTGTGATGCATCATGATGTTCTCTGATGACGGCAAGAACTTCTTGTTCAGGAGTCCGATCCCTGGAGGAGAGAGGGAGACTATCAGTGTTCTCAGCCCAGAACCACACACTTGTAGACCCTCACAAAGGTCTGTAATGCGACGTCACTTTGGGGAAGCTCTAGGCTTTACCAACTGCTGTCCCTGTGATCCTGGGATAAGAAAGGAGGCTGCTCCACAGACTGGGCACACTGTGGGCAGTTGGACTCATAGGACAAGGCTTGAGGATGACTCTACGGGACACAAAGCCTGAGGACTATGAAGTGTCCTACACTGCCATAGTGACAACCACAGGTCCCTGTCAGGGCAGGCGCCTCGCCTCCTC
>PVLA01020159.1:0-10781 GCA_004027455.1 Hydrochoerus hydrochaeris
GGGGCCTGGGATAGCACCTGTTTAAGTCAAAGGAAAGCCTCATCACATGCATTAGTCCATTCCAGGGGTTTTTGAGTATCCCCTTTCAAAGAATCATACAGGAGTCTGGCCATTTCTGTGAAGTCTTAGATCCAGAGTCTACAGTATCCCACTGCTCCCAAGAACTCATGGACCTGTCTTTTAGTCCTTGGTGTGGGGGTTTGTAATATAGCCTGAATCCTCTGGTCAGATAGTGTCCTTTTACCTTCATGTAGTCTATAACCCAGATAGGTTACAGTCTGTTGGCACAATTGTGCCTTTTTAGTGGAGACTCTGTATCCAAGTTGACCTAGAGTCATCAGCAGTTGCTCGGAGGCCTCTATGCATTGTTCATAAGTGGAGGAGGCTATTAGTAAGTCATCTACATATTGTAAGAGCGTCACCTCCAGATGACATTCCCTAAATCCCATCAAGTCTCTTGCTAAAGCCTCATCAAAGAGAGTGGGGGCATTTTTAAATCCTTGTGGTAACCGAGTCCAGGTCAGCTGCTCTGTCATCCCTGACTAGGGATCCATCCACTCAAAAGCAAAAATAGGTTGACTTACCGGAGCGATCGGCAAGGTGAAGAAAGCGTCTTTCAGATCCAGCACTGAGTACCAGGTATATTCTGGGCTGAGTAGGCTCAGCAGGGTGTAGGGATTAGGAACAGTGGGATGCAAGGTCACCACTCATCTGTTTACCTCCCATATATCTTGTACATGCTGATAATCTGATATACCCGGCTTTTGCACTGGAAGTAAAGGCATATTCCAAGGGGAAACACATGGCACTAATTTACCATTTTCTTTTAGCCTTTGGATGTGGACCAGGATTCCCTTTCAAGTGGGGAGGCTGATGGGGTATTGATGCAGCCTGATAGGAGTAGCCTGAGGTAACAGTTCTATAACCAAGGGTACTTGGTTTATGGCCAGTCCTGGAGGATTGTTTTCAGCCCAGACCTCAGGGATCACTTTTTGCCACTTAGCTAGTAGCTCCCCATTAATTTGAGCTGGCATCTTGTCTTCCATTAAAAAATGTCCTTCGCCCTCTGGGTAGAGGGCCATCACCTGGATTGCCCTTGACATGGGCAGATCTGTGCCTAATTTTAATTTGGGCTTATCTGCCTGAAAATCAATTTGCACTTTTAGTTTGTGGAATAGGTCTCTTCCCAGAAGTGGATCCGGGCACTCAGGGACCCACAAGAATTCGTGGTGGGTTACCTTGTGTCCTGGATGAGCTATACTAGCAACCATTTTTGGGTGGGTCTTTTGCCCCCCTGTAGCTCCAATTACATTTACTTTATCTTCTGAAAGTTTACCCAGGGGGGAGGTCAGAACCGAATACGTGGCTCCCGTATCCACTAGGAAGTCCACAGGTTGCCCCCCCCACTTGGAGAGTTATCCGGGGCTCGGAGGGTGGTGGCGAGCCCTGACAACCTTAATTTTGGGACATTAATGTCTTAGCATCACGCTCTAATTTGTTTTTCAATTTTGGGCAGTCCTTGCACCAATGGCCTGTTTCCTTACAGTAAGCGCACTGATTTTTATCTAAAGGGGAATGTTGACTCTTAGTTTCGCTTTTTGGTTTTCTTTCACCCTTCTTGGTTTCTCTTTCGCAGAGTAATTCAAGGACTTTAGTCATCTTTTTGTTAGTTGCTTCCTGTAGATTCTCACGATTTTCAAAGACTTTAAGGGCAATCTCAATCAGCTGGGAGAGAGACATTCCCTCAAATCCCTCTAATTCCTGCAATTTGTGCCTGATATCAGGGGCTGACTGTGACATAAAGGCGATGTTAATCACCCTAGCATTCTCTGGGGCCATCGGATCAATGGGAGTATATAACCAATAAGCCTCCAGGAGGCACTCAAGGAACGCAGCAGGTGATTCCTCTGCCAATTGCCTTACCTCAGTCACCCTTGACAGAGTTTTAGGCTTCTTAGCTGCTGCTCAAATGGCATCCAGAAGCCTCTGGCGATATTGTTCTAAAGCCTCCTTACCTCTATCAGTATTGGGGTGCCATTCTGGGTGCAAGGAGGGGAAAACATGTTCTATTCTCTGGAAGTCGGCTGTAGGAGTGCCGCCAGGGTCTCAGATGCCTTTCTTTCCTTGAGCAAGAATGTGGAAGTGCTCCTCTGCTGTAAAAAGGACTCAAAGTATCTGCTGACAGTCATCCCAGGTGGGACGGTGAGTGACAAAAATAGACTCAAGCAAATTTATAAGTCTATCAGGGTCCTTTGAAAAAGGAGGGTTCTTGAATGAATATAGAAAGAAATTAAAATGCATGACAAGATTCAAAGAGAGATCCAGGAAATCAAAAAGTCAATCAAAAGCTGGCAAAACCATTTGAAAGAGACTGAAGATAGACTTTCAAACCTTGAAGATAGGATTGCAGCTAGTGATCATGAAAGGAAAGATCTCTTAAAAATAAGGAATCAGGAAACAACAATTCAATGGCTACAAGATGATCCAAATAAGCATAATTTAAGAGTGATTCACATTGATGAAGAAGCAAGGGTCAAACAAATGAAAAGAAAACTTCCCAAGCATGGGAAATGGATCTGGCATGTTGATAAGCTAGGCATATAGAACTCCAATTAGTCATAACTAAAGTAAATCTACACCCAGACATATAATAATCAAGATCCCAGAAATTCAACACAAGAACAGAACATTAAAAGCTGTTAGAGAAAAGAAACACATCACCTATAAAGGGAAACCAATCAGAATCACAGCAGACTTATCAACACAAACCATTAAGTCAAGAAGAGTTTGGAGTGAAGTGTTTTAAACTCTGATAGAAAACAACTGCCAACCCATACTGATATACCCTATAAAATTATCTCTCAAAATTGATGGAAAAACAAGATACTTCCACGATAAAGAACAACTGAAGGAATTCATGACTATGAAACCAACCCTACAGAGAGAGCTAAAGGATATTCTAGAGAAAGATAAAAATGATCATGGTTCCAGAAACAGCAGCAGAGGAGGATCGCCAAACAAGACAGGCAACTGAATGAAGGGGAAAAGTTCATGGCCAACAACAGGAGGATAGCATGGCAGAGACAAACCAATGTATACTAGTTATAACCATTAATATGGATGGACTCAATTCAGCAATAAAAAGAAACACAGGGAGAGTGGATCAAGACACAAGATCTGCTGATATAATGTATAAAAAAACACATTTAACTGGAAAAGAAATTCACGGTTTGAAAATCAAAGGAGAGAAAATAGTTACTCCATGTGACAGAAGACAAGAAAAAAAGCAAGAGTAACTTGCCCATCAACCACAGAATGGATAAGAAAGATATGGTATTTCCATGCAGTGGAAAGCTATCCAGCTATAAAGTTGAATAATCTCAAGGCTCTTATAGGTAAATGGATGAAACTGGAGATCATGATCATGGGCAAAATGGTTTGAACTCATATGCATAAACCTTACCATAAGAAACATAAGGTATTAGTGGGGTCCAAAAGCAAAATAGTTATTATAAGAGTGATAGGGAAAGAAACACTGGGGAGGGAAAATTAACTACTGTTAATTTCTTATTGTCTTGTCTAATTCTTGTATTGCTTTTACAATTTTGTGGGGTTTGCCTTTCTTCTGTCTTATTTTGTTAGATTTTACTCTGTCAGATGGTAGGAGCAGCTATTTGAATATAATGGGATATATTATGGTAATAATGGTTTCCTATATTTTTTTTGAAGTGTTATAATACTTTCATTCATTTGTTTAATTGGCTTTATTCTGTTATATTTTATTATGTGTGATGGCATGAACAGCTATATTTTTTTTTGTGGTACTGGGGATTGAACTCATGACCTCACACTTGCCAGGCAGGTACTTATGCCACTGAGCTAAATCCCCAGCCCCATGAACAGCTATTTTGAAGAAAACAAGACATTAGGGTAGCCATTGCTGATTTCCTAACATCTTGTTTTGAAGTATTACCATGCTTTTGTTCTTCTGTTTTGATTGGTTCTATCCTGTTGTGGTTTATTTGATAGGCATATGTGATAATGTGTACAACTTTTTTTGAGGAAAATAAGATATTACAGAAGCCACTGTTCATTTCCTGTTATCTGGGTTTGAAGTCCTGCAATGATTTCATTCTTTTGAATAGTTTTATACTATTTTGTTGTGTTTGATATTAGTTTTATACTATTTTGTTATGTTTGATATTAATGTGAGTGAAGGTATTGTCAAACATTTTGAAGAAAACAAGAGACATTATGGTAGCACTGTTGATGTCCTGTTGTCTTGTTGTGAAGTCCTGTGTTGCTTGCATTATTCTGTTCTGATTTGCTTTGTTCTGTTTTGTTTTATTCTCTTTAAAATAAAAAATTATAAAAGAAAGTACCACTCTGAAGCTCAGTATTTTGTAAAATTAATAGACATTAATAAAATACATTAAAATAATTTTGAAAGACATCTTTTGAGGTCATTGTGTATATCTGTTAAGTATGGTATTCTTCCACTAATATACCTAGATCTAAAGAAATCACACCTAAAATTCATCTGGAACCAGAAGAGACCTAGAATAGCAAAGGCAATTCTAAGCAGCAAAGGCAAGGCAGGAGGCATCACATTCCCTGACTTGAAGTTATACTAAAAAGCTACTGTAATAAAATCAACATAGTACTGGAATAAAAACAGATCTGATGATCAATGGAATAGACTAGAAGATACAACAACAACTATGAACACACTCAGCCACATTATCTTTGATAAAGGGGCCAAACATGTTCATTGGAAGAAAGACAGTCTCTTTAATAAATGGTGCTGGAAAAACTGCCTAACCATATGCTGAAAACTAAAACTAGATCCATACCTATCATCATGTACTAAACTAAAATCTAAATGTATCAGAGATCTAAATATTAAAACAGAAGCACTGTTTTAATCGGTTGGAAGACAAATAGGGAAAAATCTTGAAGACAGTGGTAGGTAGAGAATTCATGAACAAGAACCAAACTGCACGAAATATATTTCCCAGAATCAATAACTGGGATCACATCTTATTAAAGAGTTTTTGCATGTCAAAAGAAATCTCCAACATAGTGAAAAGAAAACTCACAAACTGAGAAAAAAATCTTAATGAACAGTCCCTCAGGCAAAGGACTTCTGTCTAAAAGTTATAAAGAATTAAAAAAATCAGAACCCTGAAGATAAAAAACCCAATCCAAAAATGGGCATCTGAGATGAGCACACAGTTCTCAGATGAAGAAATACAAATGGCAAATAAATACATGAAAAAATGTTCATCATCATTGGTCATTAGAGAAATGCAAAGTAAAATCACACTGAGATTCCATCTCATTTGAGAAAGAATGGCCAGGATCAACAAAACTACCAACAAAAATGCTGGAGAGGCTGCAAGGAAAAAGGAACTCTTCTGCACTGTTGGTGGGAATGTAGACTGGTGCAACCACTGTGGAGGTCAGTTTGGAGATTCCTCAAAAATCTGGGATTGGAAGTCTCATTTGACCCAGCTATTCCACTCCTAAGCATATTCCCAGAAGAACTGAAAACATCTTACCACAGTGATACATATACACCCATGTTTATAGCAGCACAATTTGTAATAGCCAGATTTTGGAAACAACCTAAGTGCCCATCAACTGAGGAATGGATAAAAAATTGTGGTACTTTTATACAATGGAGTATTACTCAGCTATAAAGAATGATCACATTGAGATGTTTATAAATAAATGGATGCAACTTGAGACCATACTCATAAGTGAAATAAATCAAACTCACATGTGTAAGTACCACAGTCTCCCTAGTGTAAGAAAAGGTAAGAGTATGTAAGACTCTATGGTAATAATGGATCCCCATTATATTGCTTTGAAGTTTTGTAATGTTTTCATTCATTGGTTAGAATGGTTTTATTCTGTTTTGTTTGATCTTATTATGTGTGATGGTATGAACAGCTAGTTTGAAGAAAACAAGACATTATGACAGCCATTGCTGATTTAATATCATCTTGTTTTGAAGTCCTATCATGTTTTTCTTCTTCTATTACCATTGGTTTTATCATGTTGTGTCTTACTGGATTTTAATATGTGTAATAATATCAACAAAATTTTTTATGGAAAATGAGGTATTATAGTAGCCATTGTTCATTTTCTGTTATTTGATTCAGAATAAATTGTAATACTTTAATTCTCTTGAATGGTTTCGTTATTTTTTTATGTTTGATATTATTGTTTGTGAAGCTATGCTCAACTATTTCAAAGAAAGAGACAGTATGGTAGCTACTCTTGATATCCAATTGTCTTGTGAAATGCTGTGTTGCTTGTATTGTTCTGTTCTGGTCTGCATAATTCTATCCACTTTTGTTTTATTCTCTTTAAAATAAAAAAGTATGGTATTCTTTTCTATATATTGGTAGAGACTTCATCTTTTTATACTTCTGGAATTTACCTTTTATTGTTATTGAGATTTGGATCCATTCATGTTTTGTAAAATAAGTTTGATATAGAAGAAAGCGATTTAAGTATTAATCTTTTATCTTGTCACTGATTACTCTGTTGTACTATGCCACTGAGATTTCAGAGTTTATCTGTGATAAGAATTAGTGATAAACACATGAAAAATAACAAAATATTTCAGGAACAATATTCAGTGGAAAAGGTATAATACAAAGCTTTTCAACTATGTCTTAGCTACTTTTCTCATTGTTGAAACAAAACACTTGACACCCAAAGATAAAGGAAGAAAAGTTTATTTAGCTCACAGTTTGTAGAGGTTTCAGTTCATAGCTGGCTGGTGCCAAGGCAGAGTGACATGGCAGAGGGCATCACAGAGGAGAAACAGTTCATGGTAGCAGAAGGCAGAGGCAGGTAGGTGACAAGTGGTAAGCAACAAATGGCAAGAACAGCTTTTTCTGTCCATTGTTGTTGCATAACCATTCAGAATTATGCCAAACCAATCTGTGGACTAGTTTAGTAACCACACACTCAATTCCAGCATTACACACTCTAGATCCAATCACCTCTGAGAAAGCTCATCTATGACAGCATGAGGTTTGGTGGGCATTCAGATACAAGTCATAACATACCACACTCTCTTTTTATGAATATATATGTGCTCATAGAAAATTGGTTACTTACTTGCTTACACAGTGGTAAGAGGATTAGAAGTGACAACAAAAATCGAGGTATGGAACAAAGGACCATGAGCAGACATGGGTGGAATGTGAAGAATTTGAGGTTGTGCCATGTTGAGAGTGAAATGTTCATAGAAGCCCAAGTGCAGATGTCTACAAGGAAGATGAGGAGAACATCTGGGAGATCTGGTGAGGCCTGGGACTCAGACAGAGATATAGAAGTTGGCAGAATATTCAAAAGGATGAAAGGTACAGGTTTGAATTTCATCACTTAAAGGGAACAATTAAGGAAATGAACAGACTATGGCCAGAAACCTAGTCCAGGCCATGGTGACACTAAGAGCTTCAAACAGAATAGTTACTCCCTTTCTAAAGTAGGAAAAGATGAGAAGAAACCATCAAGTCAGTCTGCCCTCTTACTCAGGCTCAACAATTGGCAGCACAAAACATTGGAAGTCATAGAACATCATATATTTCAGTATGCAAAACACTAATAGTATCTTCTCTACTATTGAAGGATTTGTCATGAGTGATACACACACACTCACATGCACACGTGCACACACACACATGTGCACACACACACATTTGCAATGTCAAAATGTGTAGCAGAAGACAGGCATCGTTTGAACCTGAAAATTTTACTACTCTCTAGCTTCTTTCCCTAATCCTAGAAAAATGTAGTCTATAGTCCCTAGCTACTAGTAATTTCAGATTAATGCAAAATTATGCAAATAATACTATTATACAAAATAGAAAAATTTGTTTACGGTCAACATAGATCAAAAAGGACAATGTAGAAAATGTAATAAGTTGTGTTAAAATTTGTGCAGGAGGAACATGTAGGAGCCATTAGAGGGAGGTTGGGAGGTTTAGACATTTGGGTATCATAGACATTTGGGTGTTATTGGGTATCAAGGTAAGATTATGGGGTGCCATTTGAAAGTGATAACATAGTCAAAGAGGAGTCCTTAATAAAATGATAAAATCTTAGATAAGTTAAGAATGTAAGAAATGGAGGTTACATAATAGAGTAGCTTTCATGCTATGTTTCCCCAGGATCAGCTGGACAAGACAAAAAGGAAAGCATAGTCAGGGCACAAAGATCCCCTTCTGCAGATAAGTCACAAAGCTAAATATTCTTTCTTTACATATTGAACAATTATGTAGTATGCCATTTTAACAGAAGTTCCCACGTGAGGGAGGAAATCCAGAATAATATTCCAATATTAATACATTTATTGGCTAAAATTACATAGAAGTCCCAGTGTTACCATCTTAGAAGAGAATTTTCTTCTTATATATGATTCTTCCTAGGGCTTCCTTCATGTCTCTGTTCCTCAGGCTGTAGATGAAGGGGTTCAGCATAGGAGTCACCACCGTGTACATCAGAGCCATGTCAGTCTCCTTCACAGTGAAATTATTAGCTGATGGACATAAGTAGAGACCAATGATTGTCCCATAGAACAGTGACACCACAGAGAGGTGAGAGCCACAGGTGGAGAAGGCCTTACTGATGCCCTGAGCAGAAGGGGCCTTGAGAATGGAGGATACAATTCATGCATGGGAAACAACAATGAGTAGGAATGGAATGACAATAACTAGCTCTCCCATGATAAATATCACTAACTCATTAACATGAGTGTCAG
Organism: Hydrochoerus hydrochaeris; assembly: GCA_004027455.1. NCBI lineage: Eukaryota > Metazoa > Chordata > Mammalia > Rodentia > Hydrochaeridae > Hydrochoerus > Hydrochoerus hydrochaeris. The sequence continues at coordinate 8,783 of PVLA01020159.1, forward strand.
AGCAGGCCAGCTTCAGCAGAGCTGATATTTCACAGAAAAAGTGATGGATTGTGTTGTCCCCACAGAAAGACAACCTGGCCATGAGTAAAGTGTGCAACAGAGCATGGAACATAGTCAGCCCCCAAGATAGTGCCACCAGGCACACACAGAGCTTGGGGCTCATGATGCTACCATAGTGCAGGGGGAAGCAGATGGCAACATAGCAGTCATAGGCCATGGCCACAAGCAGGAAGCTCTCCAGACCTGCAAAAAACAGGAAGAAATACATTTAGGCCAAGCAGCTTGCATAAGGGATGGATGGGACTTGGCTCTGCATGTTCTTCAGCAACTTGGGCACTGTGACAGAGGAAAAGCAGAGGTCAGAGAAGGACAAGTTGCTGAGAAAAGAATACATGGGTGTGTGGAGATGGGAATCCAGTTGTATGAGGATGATGATGAGGAGGTTCCCCAGGATGGTGGTAAGATACAGGGTGAGGAACAGGATGTGGAACAGGATTTCATACTTGGACTGGATGGGCAGACCCAGGAGGAGGAACTCAAAGAGAGAAGTTTGGTTTCTTCTCATCTTTATCTGTTTCCAGCTTCTTTAAGAGAAAATACTAGTGCCCTTTAACAATCTAAATAAAAACAAACACTTTTCTATAATACACAGTCTCTTATGGATTCTACATCATCAAAATAATTAATTTCTAAACTCCAAATGTTAATAATCTCTATAATCATTAATGACTTTTTAACTTTGCTGTAACATAGGTAGATATTATATCTTTTCTAAGTATTTTTCATATTGCTTCTGAGACGCAAAATATGTACATTTTTTTCTTACATGCCTGACCAATCATCCTAGGCAAGTGTAGTTGGCACCTGCTCTCAGTATCTTTTTTTATTTTAAAGAAAAAAATAAAAGCAGTGGAACAAAATTTCAAATAAGGTTGTAGGAGAGTAACAATGGTTAATATATTACATATTGTTATCTTAAAAGCAATTGCTCATATTACAAGGTATAGGCATGAAAAATTGATCAAACAATATAGGCATAAACTTTTCTTTTTAATGAACTAATAGTAAACAGTAGTATAAGTATTTTAATGAACATATACATTCCTTCCCTCTTTTCTCTTTTTCCCCATTCCAGTATCCCAGTTTCTCTTTCCTTTTGAACAGTTTCTTCACAGTTCACAGTATCTATTGCACATGTTAGATCTTATTTACTTTTTCAGCTTCTTACTCTAGGGAGACAACATGATGTTTACACATGCAAGTCTGATTTGTTTCACTTATGAGTATGGTTTCAAGTTGCATCCATTTCCATGTAAATGTCTCAAGTTTATCCTTCTTTATTGCTGAATAGTACTCTGTATAAACTAGGATCTTATTTTGTTAAAAAGCTTTTGCACATCAAAAGAAGTCACCAACAGAGTGAAAAGAAAACCCACACATTGGGAGCAAATTTTAGCCAATTGTCCCTCAGACAAAGGACTTCTATCTAGAACATATAAAGAATTGAAAAAAATCAGATTCCTCCAAATTCAAAGACTCAATCCAAAAATGGACATTTGAGATGAACACACAGTTCTCAGATGAAGAAGTACAAATAGCAAATAAATATATAAAAAACTGTTCAACATTATAAGTCATTCAAGAGGTGTAAATTAAAACAACATTTCATCTCACTCCAGAAAGAATGGCTATCATCAAGAAATCAACCAATAATAAATGATGGTGCAGCTGGGGGGTAAAGGAACCCTTCTCTGTCGGTGGTAGTGCAGACTGGCATAACCACTGTAGAAATCAATGTGGAGATTCCTCATAAAACTAGGATTAGGTCCCATTCAACCCAGCTATTCCTTTTCAGGGTATTTGCCAAGATGAATTAAAAATATAATATCATGGCAATATATATGCACCCATATTTATAACAGCACAATTTTTAATAGCTAAATCTTGGAAACAACACAAATGCCCATCAACTGAGGAATGAATAAAAATAATGTAGTGG
>PVLA01020160.1:0-10838 GCA_004027455.1 Hydrochoerus hydrochaeris
CCCAACAGGGCACCACCCCCCTCCCGACCTCCTCCCAGGCCTTCTGTCTAGAGCCTAAAGTTGTGCTCTGGGCCATCTCAGAAACTTCGGGGAGGACACTCCTCTGTGCTGTAAGAACAAGTCTCTCCAGCTAGAGGGGATGAGTGATGATTAAGCCCACTGACATTCACATACTTTAAAAGTTGGTTGGCAACACCAGTATACTGACATTGTGATCAGCAGAAAGAAACAGAAATTCTTTAATTGCCTGAAAACAAATGATGAGGCAACTACAGTCACATTGATAGCCAGCCAGCCATCACCTCTAGATGGTTCCAGAGATGATGAAATTGCCAAAATACTCTCAACAGGACTATGTCTCATGGAGACAAGTAAGAAAATCATTTCTCTGAGAGTGAAATGCAGTCGGGTAAGAAGTGACATTGCTCAGTTTCTAAATGCTGCCTTCCCTCCTCCACTTCACCTCATGAATTGACCCTGGACCCTTGACCCAGAAACCAAGGATTCTTCCCCACTGTGTTCCCCTCAGGAAGGGAGAAACCTTTGCCTATAACTTGGAAAAAGCTTGGAAACCCCAGGGTGTCAAGAAACTCAACTCAGACAGGTATTCAAAGGGATGTTCCTCCAGGATTTGCAGGTGTATATAAGTGTATGCCTCATTTTCCCTTCAAATTCTTCCAGTTTCTAAGTGAGGAAGGGAGCAGGTGTTTACTGATGGGTAAGGTACGTTGCCAAGTTGATGTGTAAGTGAAATCAGTCGTGTGCATTGACAGGGAAGTGTTTATGGAGCATCAGACAGTTTCTCAAACCCACCGGCCATCCGCAGCTAGAGGAGGTGGCTCTGGCCAGACACAGTCCCCCAAATCAACAGAAAGTGGCACTGTCAAAGAGCAATGATGTTAATGATTCTTGTTAAAAATCAAGATTTGGCTTCAATGTAAGTCACTTGAAACATGAAAAAGTAATTGGTCCTGTTTTCCAGAGACAAATACGAACTGACCTTCCCCAAATAGCATTATTAACACCTATCACGTGACATCACTGATTTTGTTCTTCCTTTCTTGGTAAAGGTGTATACCAGAGACATCTAGGTAGAACTTAGAGACAGTGGTCCTGACATAATTAGGAAACTATCTCCAGGGTTTTTTTTTATTTGGTTAACTTCATAAAAGTCATGTGTGTGTAGATGCAAATATATTTCTGTCAGGTTTTTCAACATACTTACAAATAATATTGGCTGTTAAACATGGGGAAATACACAAGATGTGTGACATAAAAATGCTCTGCCTAAAATTCCTACCATGCCTAAGACCTATCCCATTCCTGCAAGTCATTCTGAATCTATTTAACTGGAAACCCCAATAATAACTCACCAAGCCATTGGGTTTTATCACCCAGGGATGTAAACAGAGATCATTGTCAAAGGCTTCCTATACCAGCCTATTCAAAATGATCTCCTCCTTCAGTTTTCCACAGGCCCAAAACTTCCTATCATAAATCCTTCAAATTCTTAAATCCTCTCTGAAACAAAGCAGAATATAAAATAGATATAAGCTTAGTGCTCTGGTCACCAAAGATCCCTCAAGAATCCATCAAGCCAGGCTCAGTCTCTCACCTTGCTTGGAACAGAGACTTTAGGTATGTGGCATGTGTTCCATTAACACAAATTCCCATGCCCATGCAGACATTGCTAATCAACTCCAGCACAATTTCCCAATTACTCAATGATTTCTTTAATAACCCTCTCAAATCACGTCTAAAAACCAGTCACTCATCAGTCAGAACTGAGATGAACCCTAGAAAGTAAAATAAATAGGAATTGTGTGGGGGGATGGAGAAGTCCACCAGCATAAAAGGTACAGTCAGGGGAGACTAAACATAGGAGAGTGCCCTACTGGGGGACCACAGGCACTGAATCTGCAAGACCAACACCAGACTGACACTTCTCCAAGTGCACCTCAGGCCCTCCCCTTCTCTCACAGCTGCCACTGCCTAAAAACCTCCCAGCCTTCTCATGGAGCTAAAATCAGAGATGATTTTCAAGATTTATGGAAGCAGCCTCCTTCCCCCTCACCCAACTCTGTTGCATTGTCTATTTTTAGAATACTTAGGCTACTTTTTTAGTATAGTCCCTCATGAAGCAGGGGCCAGAATGTCTCAGCCACCTGCAGTGACATTGCTGGGCCCCAGAAAACCATTCCTTAGGAGAATGGGTTCCCCGGGTTCACCTCAAGGAGACATTGAGCCCACGGCAACTGTTTTGACTGCTGGCAGTACAAAACAGTCCATGCACACCACTGCCGCGCGACTCGCGTGGCTACCAGAAGGTTGAAGCCATGATGCTGATATTGCTGTGCAACAAGATGGCGGCATCAGGTGAGAAGGCACATTCAGGATCTCAACAGCACATTGCTCACATTCCCTATGCAGTTTCCATGAGGTTGTGTGGCAGAACGTTTTGAGGAAGTAGAGAACTGCAAATATATGATGATTGTGAAAAAGATTCACAGGGTTTGGCCTTAAAACCAACCCACCACATCATTTATACTCACTCAGAATTATAGTTAAGAAGGATAAATTTCTATCTACTGTATGAACAAAGTAATACAGTGTATTTTCACAGTGGGCTATCACAGGCAAGCGGATTCTTTAACTGGTTTACAAAAATCCATCAGTTCTGTGTCCTTCCCTGTAAAAGACAGAAGACACAATTGTGATCAGGAAACTGCATGAAATTATTTTTTTCAACCCTTGTGTTATTGTCCTTATGAAGTCTCTCTTTTTTTATATAAAAGCCAAAATTTTGTTGTATATATTCGTATTCCGTGTGTTAGATGGAAGCATTTCCTATCCAGTGTGAATAAAAAGAACAGTTGTAGTAAATTATTATAAAGCCAATGATATTTCATGGCAGTTATTCTATCAAGCTGTGCTTGTTGGTTTTCCCCATGACTGTATTGCTTTTAAAATTGTACAAATAGTTACTGAAAGGACGAGACCCTTGTTTGCACAGCATTAATAAGAACTTTGCTAGGAACTGTGGTCCCCTCTACTGACAACCAGCTCACGGTTTCTTGCCTAGAGCTTGGTACACACTTCAGTGAGACATGAGGTCTCTCTTTTACCAAGGTAAACAGAGCTGGTGGATAAATAAATTAATAGTCTTGGATATCTGATCATAGGTAATCTCACTATAAATTTCATTAGAATGAGCAGATATAATCTTAAATTATATATAAATTAAATTATAAACATGACATCAGAAGGGGGGAATCTATCAAGAAACTAGGAAAAAAAACATAATTATGAGAAAATAAGCAACAGTTTCAGCCCAAAGCCAATTCAATTTTTTTTAAAAAGTAATGTTGTGTAAAATGGGTTGAATTAATTTGCAAACTATATAAAATATATGCAGTAAAAAGCCTGTTGATGCACATCAGGTGAGAATGGAGTGTTCTAGTCAATTGCCTTTTCTAGTTATCTGAGCTCAGCTATATTATCATACTTGGCTAACCAATTTAAAAGAATTAGAATATGATTTTTAAATGCACTTAACATTAAACTCTTCTAACTCTTTCTTTTTCTGTTATAATTCAGTTATGGATCTTCAGCGCCTCTGAGTCATTGTTATAAAAAAAATCAGTTATCACTGTACCGTGCTATAGGAGACTGGGCTGAACCTGTACAATGACAAACCCTGGAAGTTGCTTTTTAAAAAAATAATAATAAATTTCTAAAATCAACTGTCTTATTGGCTGTGTGTTTGTTATAAAAACAAAGTGTACATTTTTCAGGCATTTAACATCCAGGTCATAGTAAAATAGCTGTCCTTCAGTACAGTAAATTACATTTCTCTAATTGTTTTATCCCCTCTAGTGAAGAATATGTTATTGTCTTGATCATTGTCATTTCTTCTTAGCTTTCAAAGTTCAACATAGTCTTTATTGCCAGTGATTCTTTTCAAGTTTGAAAAGTGATCCTTGCTAAATAAAACAAAAAGTAAAGACAGAGAAACACCAACAAAAACTGTACTGCATTATTTAGGTGTGTGTGTGGGTCTTCCAAAGTGAAAGGATGATTGTGATTCTACTTACAAGAGGAGTCCAGAGGTGTGCAGTCCCCAAAAACAAGGCAGCATATAGATAATGCTGTCGTAAGTACTCTTCTGTCTGTGCATCTCAAAATATCTTTTCTGCGTTTCTGATACCAGTCACTTTATTCCCCCTAGTGGTTTCAATTCCATGCCCCTATTTAAATTTTTATAGGTAGAAAAGTGTCTCTTACTAGTTCCTGAACATTGGCGGGGAAGTACTGCAGATTGAACCCACAGCCTTTGCACTGTTACAACCCCACCCCTCTTTTTAAAAAAATTTTGAGGCAGTCTCACTAAATTGCTAAGTTGCTAAGGCTTCAAACTCACAGTCCTCCTGCCTCAGACTCCCAGAGTGCTGGAATTACAAGCATGTACCACCATGTCCTGCTTGAACTTATTTTTTATAAGTCTTCATCATACCTTGAATTCATCTTAATTAGAATAAACCATCTAAATAGAAAGTCATACAAAATTTTTTCCTTGTTTTCATTAATAGTCATTAATTAGTTTTAATTAATACCTCTGAACCCATGCACATTTTTAAATTACATCCCTAATACATGATATTTGGATAACTGGCTAGCAATTTAAAAGGACAAAAGGAAAGTTGGAACCCTACCTTACCACCTACACCAAAATAAATTCCAGCTAGATTTAATTTAAGTTTAACAAATAAAACCAGGAAAATACTACAAGTAGAAAAATATTTTCTGCATGGTATACAGAATTTTATAATTCTACATGTTGCCTGCATGATCAATCAAGTTACAAGTGAAGTTACTTCAAATACCCTGAATAGTGCTCTAAAGCATTCAATGAAAGAATCATCAATGACAGGAATGAGATCATTTATCAGTTGCTGACTGTACACAAGAACTTGAAATCCACAATTGTCCATTCACTAAATGCAAACTTCTTCAGATATATCTGTGCTCAGTATATCACTTTGGTATCAAATGCTCAGACTAACCTGCATCCATATACACACATTGTAAACAAGATCAATGTCACAACTACTAACCATTGGATATTAGTGAGTAGAGCTGTTATATACAGCACAGATAGCTTTTAGTCTAACTATAGTTGTACTTTGGTCACTAGAAACAACCACCCCATCCTGAAATTAGTTATATCTAAATGCATTAGATGCCTTATACTTCTACTAGATATAATCTCTTGCTGTTCCATTAGTCACTAAGCCATACAGATTTTTCTACTTAAATTGAGAAGTTTTATTTTAATTTTTGGAGTTCAAAACTGCAAAGCATTTCTTTTAATTACTTTTAAGTGCCATTTCATGGTGAATTTACAGAGCAACATCTGCAGTTAGCAAAATTTTGTCTGTCACTAAAGAATCCCAAGCAAAGTTCTGTTTAAAAAAATGTTCAGCTTCTTATGCACATTTAAGACTTCAGCTGTCATCTTTAGTTTGGAGTTGCTTATAAACATTAAAATGGATATAACTCATAAAAGGCATTTTCTTTCATAATCAAGTAATTCAAAGTCCTTATACTTCAAATTAAAAGTATAAGAAATGTTAGTTCTATGATTGCAAAGTATACAGAAACATTTCCCTTTCTTCTAATGGAGAGAAGTCATAAGACAGGAGGCCTATCCACCATCTATGACCAGCCCCTTACAGAAATGTGCACTCCCAATCATAGCCACGCAAGAGTATTCAGAGCCCTTCTTCCATTCTTCAAAGTATAAGTACTCTGACATACACTTCCCAATGAATGTCACCCCAACTTTGCAGGAGTCAGAACTCATGGGGTTGTTTTTTGTGGGTTTTTTTTTTTTTGGCTTTGTTTTATTCTTAACATTATTTACAGGGCACATAAAAATGCTGTGGAAAAAAAACACCTTTTAATTAGTGATAATCTGCATATCCAATCCACCTTTTACAGAGATAAATATTTCATGCAAATCCTGAGTGATGCATAAATAAGATGGGACAGAAGCATTCCCATATATGTGAAATTGCAGAAAGGGGCTTCTGCCTGGGCTGGACTCTGTTCAATTCCTCTTGTCCTAAATGGTGGCAAAGATGGTAGACCTCAAACCACACAGTTCTCATCTCCAAGGGAAGAGTAAGAAAAGGGAAGACAAGAAAGTGGACAGTCTGCTTGAGGCAGGAATAAGGAGAAAAAAAAGATTCTCCCACTACACACCACCTAATACTGCAGTAGGACAAATATTAGTGAAGCTCTCCACCAGCAATTTCATACATACAATGCCTGTAACTAGTAACTGATCAATGTTAACCGAGTGAATAAACAAATAAATGAAGACTCTCAGTGTTTCTGAATGTTCAAGCAAACCAACAATAGACAAGAAAGCTGTATCTGAAACATACAAGAACCAGACAATATGTAAGTCATTTTTACATCGCCTTTGATCAAAAATTCAAAATGTGGACTTTCACTAGATGATATGGAAAAAATTCCCCTGGAAATTCATTAACTTTGTCAAGACACTGGATTTCTTCCCAATGCATATGCATTCTTCCACATTCTATGTCAGTCGAGGTCAACTCCATTCTGCTTTTGGCTAAGGAGGGAAGATAAAACTAGATGCCAGGAACTTAGGGTAACTGCCAGAAGGAAAAACGCCAGCACTGGCAGTCACCAGAAAAATCAACTCCAATTTGCCTTGTTTGTTTATCAAGTGTCCTATCACAGGATCAGATCCCCTACCATTCTATGAATGTGTAGAGCAAGACATAGTGCTTGTGTCACAGTTCATTGTGGTGACAGCCAGAATCCAGAATCCTGAGTCAAGCTTGGGTGATACCTATTATGCATCCATAAACAAAGCAGCTGCTTATATGTAGATTTATGTCCTGATAGTTCACAACTATCTGAAAGGGCTTTGTTCAGCCTGTGACAGGGAGGGTTCCTCTCCTCTGCTTCTGAGCGTATCTTCTCTTCAATTTAGTCACAGCTATGCTAATGCACCTACCTCTTTTAGACTACAGAAACAGGCTATGCTCATGTGGCTATCTCTGGTAGACTACTTCTTTTAGACTACTAAAATCCTTTAGTTACTAGTTTTTACTTTTAAAAGAAAGTGTTTGGTTCACAAAAAACTTGAGGGGAGAATGCACAATTCCCCATATACCGTTTCCCCTCACACTCTTCCCTGTTATTAGCATCTTCCATCAAGGTAGTGTATTCATTGCACTTGATAAGTCATTGCTAACACATTGTTATTTAGTTAAGTTCACAGTTTATATTAGAGCTCATTCTTCCTGTTACCCAGGCCTATTGAACACATGCATGTTTGATACAAGTGCATGTGCCCCAGTGTAATATAGTGTAGAAAACACAATAGTTCCACTGGCCTAAAAATTCCCTGTGCTTTACCTATTCATCCCTCTCCCTCACTTTGGTCCTTACACCCTCCTGTGTTAGGCTTTTGGAGAAAGGTAGAAAACATATACATAAATAGCTATATGTATATACATATACGCATGAGAAGGGATTTGTTAAGGAATTGGCTTACACAATTATGGTAGCCAAAAAGCCCAAGGACAGGTTGCCTGCAGGCTGGAGACCATGGGATACTGGTAGTGTGAAGGCCTCAGAACCAAAAAAACCAAGAGGAGTTCTGCTCTGAGGCCCTTTTCAAGGCTGAGCTGCTGGTACTCTCAGCTGCTGATGGTCTATAGTTGAACACCTCCTGAAACAGACAATTGCTTTGGCCAGGGTCACACCACCCCCTCTCCAGTAGTACAGCCCAAAACCAAAGACTGGTTGATGGGGAGCTACAAAAGCCCAATTGCTCACTTCCATTTGGGATGACTCTGGAGGATTATTGCATCCACTGGGCTCCTTGTAGGATGAGCTGCAGCCTTGGTTGCAGTGATATTCCAGATCCGCCTTTTTTTTTTTTTGTAGTTTTTTTTTTTTATTTAAAGAGAAAAAAAGCAGGAAAAAGGTAGAAATATTACAGAATTTCAAGAAAAGAAGATAAACAGTAAAAAATCACTAGTTGATAAATTACATATTGTTCTTTTAGAAATAGTTATTCGAGTTACAAAATTAAAGCACACAAAGTGGACACTCAAGCAGTGAGAGTGCAAACAGATCTATTCAAGAATCCAACAAAAACCTAGAAATATGGTCATCAATCCCACACATCTAAACATACATGCAGCTATATCTTTTATAGCGCTTACTATTTCCTCTTTTTTTACAATAGCAATTATACATTTTTAAAATTTTATTTAAAGAGAAGAAAAAAGCAAAACAGAAAAAAGGGTGGCAACAATACAGAATTCTAAAAGAAAGAAAGAAAAAGGAAAATGAGGAAAAGCCCCACTAAGAAATCAATAATTTATAAATTACATACTATAATCCTGGATGTAGTTGTTCAAGTTACAAAGTTAAAGGGTACATAGTAAATATTCAAACAGTCACACTACAAACAGTTATGCTCAAAGATCCAACAATGATTCAGCAATATGGTCATCTATTTTACACACTCAAGCATACCTGCAGTTATACCTCTTAGAGCACTTTCTTTTCCTGTCTTTTTTACAATAGCAATTACACATTTTGGTTTTATTAAAATTATAGTTCTTATTTACTTTTTACACTAGAGACACAATATGATATTTATAAATATGACTCTTATTTATTTCACTAATGAGGATAGTCTCAAGTTGTCTCCATTGCCTATGAAGGCCTCAAGATCATCCTTTTTTATAGCTGAGTAATATTCCATTGTATAAAAAAGCCACATCTTTTTCATCCACTCTGCATTTGATGGGTATCTTGGTTGTTTCCAGGATTTAGCTGTTACAAATTGTGCAGCTATGAACATGGGTGCACATTTATCACTGTGATATGAACTTTTCAGTTCTTCAGGGAAAATACCCAGGAGGGGAATAGCTGGATTGAATGGGGCTTCCAATCCTAGTCTTCTGAGAATTCTCCATATGGATTTCCATAATGGTTGCACCAGTCTATTTTCTCACCAACAGTGGAGCAGTGTTCCTTTTTCCCCACAGCCTCGCCAACATTTGTTATCAGTCGATTTCTTGTAGGCAGCTATTCTTTCCACAGTAAGGTGGAATCTCAATGCTGTTTTAATTTGCATTTCTCAAATGACCAGTGATAGTGAACATTTCTTCATGTGTTTATTTGCCATTTGTATATCTTTCTCTGAGAACTGTGTGTTCATCTCAGATGCCCATTTTTGGAGAGGGTCTTTGAATTTGAGGGGCTTGATGTTTTTCAATTCTTTATATATTTTGGACACAAGTCCTTTGTCTGAGGGATTGCTGGTTAAAATTCTTTCCCACTCTGTGGGTTTTCTTTTCGCTCTGTTGGTGACTTCCTTTGAAGTGCAGAAACTTTTCAATAATATGAGATCCCATTTGTTGATTCTTTGAAGTGTTTCCTGTGCAGTTTGAGTTTCGTTCATGAATTTTCTGCCTACCCCTATGTCTCCAAGACCTCTACCTACCTTGTCTTCCAGTAGATTTAGTGTTTCTGTTTTAATATTGAGGTCTTTGATCCATTTAGACTTTAGTTTTGTGCATGGTGATATGCATGGATCTAGTTTCAATCTCCGGCATGTAGAGAGCCAATTTTTCCAACACCATTTATTGAAGAGACTATCCTTTTTCCAGTGGACATATTTAGCCCCCTTGTCAAATATCAGGTGGCTGAGTGTCTTTGTAGTTGTGCTTGCATCTTCTAATCTGGTCCATTGATCCTCAGGTCTATTTCTTTGCCAGTACCAAGCTGATTTGATCACTGTGGCTTTATAGTACTGTTTCAAGTCAGGAATTGAGATGCCTCCTGCCTTGTTTTGTTGCCTAGATTTGCCTTTGCTATTCTAAATTTTTTCTGTTTCCAAATGAATTTTAGGGGTGCTTTCTCTAGATCTGTGTGGTATGTCAATGGTATTTTGATTGGGATTGCGTTAAATCTGTATAACAGTTTTGGGAGTATTGCCATTTTCACAGTGTTGGTTCTTCCTAACCAAGAGGAAGAATGTCCTTCCATTTTCTAATATCCTCTTCAATCTCCTTTTCTGCATAGTATAATTTTCAGCATATAGGTATTTTACATTTTTAGTTAGATTGATTCCTAAGTATTTCGTTTTTTTTACATGTTATTGTAAAGGGCGATATTTCCATAATTTCTCTCTCAGTGAGTTCTTTGTGTACAGGAATGCTATTGATTTTTGAGCATTGACTTTGTATCCAGCTACACTGCTAAATTTGTTTATTACCTCTAGTAGTCTTTTAATGGAGTTTTTTGGGTCTTCTATATAGAGTATCATGTCATCTGCAAATAGTGATAATTTAACTTCTTCTTTTCCTATCTTTATTCCTTTTATTTCTCTCTCTTGTCTGATCGCCCTGGTTAGTGTTTCCAGAACTATATTGAAAAGGAGTGGTGAGAGTGGACATCCTTGTCTTGTTCCTGATTTTAAAGTGAAAGCTTCTAGCTTTTGTCCACTTAGTATAATGTTGGCTGTTGGTTTGTCATAGATGGCCTTTATAAGGTTGAGGTAGAAACCATGTATTCTGAGTTTCTGAAGGGTTTTTATCATGAACATGTGTTGGACTTTGTCGAAAGCTTTTTCTGCATCTATTGAGATGACCATGTGGTTTTTGTTTTTGGCTCTGTTGATGTGGTGTATTACATTTATTGATTTGCATATGTTAAACCATCCCTGCATTCCTGGAATGAACCCCACTTGGTCATGATGTATAATCTTCTTGATG
>PVLA01020161.1:0-10767 GCA_004027455.1 Hydrochoerus hydrochaeris
TTGCCCAAACCTTGGCTAGGGAGGAATCCCTGAGTGAGCATTTGTTTTGTGACTATGCTATTAGGGCTGCCCATCATCATTCCCATCTGGGTCAGTAAATCCCTGCCCCACAAGTTAAGGGGTAGCCCCTCCACAACATAGGGTTGTATGTATCCTTGATTATTTTCTTTGTCTTTCCAGATAAGTAGATTGGCACTGCGTTGTGGATTTTTAGATTGCCCAATCCCTTGCAGATGAGTCATGGTGGTCTCCAGAGGCCATGTGGGAGGCCAATCTTCTTTTCTAACAATGGTGACATCAGCACCCATATCTATGAGCCCTGAGAAACCTCTTCCATTGAGTAAAAAAGTCATAAGGGGTTTGTCTTTTGAAATGAATTGAGCCCAGTATATCTCTGAGGACCCAAATGAGGAATTTCCCCTATGGGGAGCTATGGCTGTATTAGGAGTTTGGACTAGAGGCAATAGCACCAACTGGGCAATACATTGTCCTTGTTTGATTGAAACCAGGCCAGAAACAGAGGAGGCCATGATTATAACTTCACCAGTATAGTCATTATCTATTACTCTGGGGACAATTTGTAATCCTTCCATTATTGTGCTACCACATCCAAGTATCAACCCAAATGTACTAGGGGGAGGAGGGCCAAAGATCCAGGTAGGGATGGCCTGAGCACCCATGTCAGGGATTAATACTGTGTTGGAGGTGGAACAGAGGTCCAATCCTGTGCTTCCTAGTGTAGCGTGGAGGAGACCTGAAATGGATTGTTTTGTGTTGGGTTGTGTGGTGGTGTTGGGTTGCTTCATTGTGGGACAAACCCTATAGCTCCAGGGGTCTGTCTCCAATCAGGGGTCCAGGGCAGACCCCAAACCCCACTTCCCTGCTGGAAAAGGGGGTTGCTGTCTGCATCTGTTTTTGACTTACACTCATTGGCCCAGTGATACCCCCTCCTGCATTTAGGGCACAAGCTTGTAGGTTTTGGTCTTGGATTATTTTGTTGTAACTTTAGGATGGTTAGGCAGTCTCTGGCAAAATGTCCCATTTGATCACATTTGAAACATTTGCCACTATCTGTCTTTCCTCCTTGTTTGTGTGCAAGGAGAAACTCCTTTACAGCTGCAGCCATAGCTAGGCCTTGATGGTAGGCAGGGCCTATATCAGTGCATAGGCGAACATAACCTGAAAGATCTTCCTTTTTTTATGTGGCTTGATTGCAGCCTGACAGGTGGAGTTTGCATTTTCATAAGCCAATTGTTTAATTAGGTCGGGGTTGTCCTCAGAGGAGCCAAAAAGATGCTCAGTCACCTGTAGGAGGTGATCAACAAAATCACAGGAAGGCTCCTCAGGTTTTTGTTTAATTTTTGTAAGAGAAGAGGCAACTCCACCACCAGAAGGGATTTTTCTCCAGGCTGCAGTTGCTGCCAGAGTAACTTGTGCAAAGAGGCCTGCCTCATATCACATTTGGGCCTGCTGCGTTGCATAGCGGCCTGTCCCTGTTAACATGGGAAGGGTATACTGATTTTTTTGATTAGCGTTTTCCTTGGCTAAAAGTTTACATTGGTCTTGGAATTCAGCCTTCCAAAGCAAATAATGGCCCCCTGAGAGTGTAGCTCTGGCTAGGTCTCTCCAATCATTAGGTGTAGTCCAACCTTGAGTTAGAGAGTCTAGGACTGCAAGGGTGAAGGCTGCTGTAGGGCCATATCGGGATACTGCTGTTTTTAATTCTTTCAGGGCAGATACAGAGAATGGCGTATGGACCCTATTAGCTCATGGCTCTGGGGATGAAGAATCTGTTTCCCTGTCACTATCAGGTGGGTCAGTGTCATTTTCTTCCTCGCTATCACTAATTTCTAACTCCTATCTTTGTAGACGTGATGGTTGTCCCCTATTATTTCCCCTAGCAGCTGTCATAGTGGCTCATGGTTTATCTCTTTTATTTTCTTGACTTAGGGATTGATCCTCACGTCTAGTTCATCCCTTTGGTCTCCCCCTTTCTTGAACCATTTTATTTTCACCATCTTGTGAACTAGCGTCATTTTGAGTGGGCCGGGTTGTCTCCCCACCATTTTGTGGGCCAACACCAGCTGGGGTGGCCTCCGTGACTGGAAAGATTAAGTGAGGTGCCATTTCTGAGGCATTCACTACTGGAGGGTGAATTGTCTCCATTACTGGAAACATCATTGGAGGCATGCCTGAAGAAAGGTTGGGGCCCATCTCTAATGACTGGAGTTGTAAGATGAGCCTTTGTTTTTCTTGTTTTAATTGAAGTTGCTGTTGTAAGTAGTGAATTTCTGTTTCTAGCTCAAGAAGGGCAGAAGGTGGACCGTGAGGCTTTTGGAAGTCAGGCAGGGACCAAATTGATAGCACAGGGGCTACAAGGGGGGAATTATGATATTGAGCAGCCTCTTCTGCCAATTGTGACCAATCAACCTCCTGGAAATCGGAAAGGTCAGGATATATAGGCTGATATGGAGGAGGGAGCATGGCAGCGCCATCTTGAGGGGGCTCCTGAGTATCAAGAATCACAGAGCCAGGACTACTGGGCACACTGGACGTGTCTGATGGTGGCTTTGGGGTAGGATTGCAGGAGGAGTGTAGTGCAGCCTCACCCTGAGTAAGCATTTCAGCAATTTGGGGATCTGCATAACATTGAATTAGCAGCTCAGAAATTAGAGTCCAATATGAAAAAGAGGTTACCGGGACCGTTTCTGGACCAAAAACCCTATAATAGTCTTTAAGAGCATCTCCTACTCTATTCCATTTTTTAGAATCAATGGTGCCCTCTAAAGGGAACCATGGGCACACAGAATGTACAAATTGAAAGTACTGTAATAAATCCTTAGTTTTAACCTTAATCCCTCTAACCTTGAGAGCCTCCCTGAGGCCATTGACGAACAATTCATGTTCACTAAGTATTTGCCCCATACCGATAAAGAAATTAGATCCGTTTCACCTACCGTGATTCAGGCGAGACATAAGGTGGCAGTCCGCTTGGATCACAGGGACGGAGTTGTCCCAAAACTGTCATGCCGGCTGGCGATTTACTCCCGTGAACGGTCCCGCATTGAAGTCCCTCATGCCGGGAGCCCCACGGTTGGGCGCCACTTGATCCGGCCCGCGGATCAATCCGTGGGTCTCACCTGGAGAGGGAATGTGGATGATGGGCAGGGCAAGAGGAGAGAGAGATGGAGACAAATTGAGGGCTTCCAATCAAGTCTCCTTTATTGATGTAGGGCACAGGGTTTTTATAAGTGGGGGGGGCGAAACATGGAGCTGGGCAGGGTAAGCATGTTGTGTGTCCACTGATTAGCTAGAGAGCAAGATCTATCCAAATAAGGACAAGCTAGAGGCAGGAAGCTGTTGCTAGGTAGGGGTACGTGGTAACCATGACTGGGCCCTCATCATATCCGCTAAATGCAGGAGAGGGTCATGGGTAGTGTAGGCTGACACACAGAATGCCCTCAGGCAGGAGGGGTGGGATGGTGGCAATTACCTTAAGCCACTCCCTACAAAACAGTGTCTACCTCAACCTTATAAAAGCCATTTATGGCAAACCAATGTCCAGCATTACACAAAACAGAAAAAACTGAAAGCTTTCATTTTAAAATCACGAAGAAGACAAGAATGTCCATTCTCACCACTCCTTTTCAGTATAGCTCTGGAAGCACTAGCCAGGGCAATCACACCAGAGAGAAATAAAAGGTTAGAGATAGGAAAGGAAGAAGTTAAATTATAAGTATTTGCAGATGACATGTTACTCTATATAGAAGACACAAAAAACTCCATTAAAAGACTACTTGATGTGATAAATAAGTTCAGCAAGATAGCTGGATACAAAGTCAATGCTCAAAAATCAATAGAATTCCTGTGCACAAGCAAAAACCTCACCACGAAATTATGGAAATATAGACCTTTACAATAACGTCTAAAAAATGAAGTACTTAGGAATCAACCTAACCACAAAGCAAAAGACCTATATGCTGAAAATTATACTATACTAAAAGAGGAGATTGAAGAGAATATTAGGAAATGGGAGGATATTCCTTGCTCTTGGCTAAGAAGAACCAACATTGTGAAAATGACCATACTCTCAAAACTGTTATACAGTTTTAAATGAATCCCAGTCAAAAACCCATTGACATACCTCACAGAAGTAGAGAAAACACTCCTAAAATTCATTTGGAAACAGAAGTATCATAGAATACCACAGGCAATTCTGGGCAACAAAGGCAAGGCAGGAGGCATCTCAATTCCTGACTTGACATAGTACTATAAAGCCACAGTGATAAAATCAACATGATACTGGCAAAGAAATAGACCCGAGGATCAATGGAACTGATTAGAAGGTGCAAGCACAACTACAAAGACACTCAGCCACCTGATATTTGTCAAATGGGCTATGTCCTTTGGAAGAAGGACAGCTTCCTTACTAAATGGTTTTGGAAAAATTGGCTCTCCACATGCCAAAAACTTAAACTAAATCCATGCCTATCACCATGCAAAAACTATAGTTTAAACGGATCAAAGACCTAAATCTGCTGGAAGACAAGATAGGTAGAAGTCTTGGAGACATAAGGGTAAGCAGAGAATTCATGAACAAAATACAAACTACATGGGAAACTCTTCAAAGAATCAACTTCTGGGATCTGGTATTTTGAAAATTTTCTGGACTTCAAAAGAAATTATCATCACAGTGAAAAGAAAACCCACAGAGTAGGAAAGAATTTTAGGCAGCAATCCCTCAGACAAAGGACTTATTTCCAGAACATATAAATAAATGAAAACCATCCTGCACCCCAAATTCAAAGACCCTCTCTAAAAATGGGCATCTGAGATGAACACACAGTTCTCAGATGAAGATATACAAATAGCAAATAAATTCTTGAAAAATGTTCACCATCACTGCTCATTCGAGAAATGCAAATTAAAACAACATTGAGATTTCATCTCAATGCGGAAAGAATAGCTTCCGTCAAGAAATCAGCTAATAACAAATGTTGGCGAGGCTGTGGGGAAAAAGGAACACTGCTCCACTGTTGGTGGGAATGTAGACTGCTGCAACCACTGTGGAAATCCATATGGAAAATTCTTACAAGACAAGGATTGGAAGTTCCATTCAATCCAGATATTCCCCTCCTGGGTAGTTTCCCAGAAGAACTGAAAAGGTCATGTCTCAGTGATATATGTGCACTTATGTTCATAGCAGCACAATTTATAATAACTAAATCTTGAAAACAAACAAGATTCCCATGGATGAAAATCTGTGGTATTTTTATACAATGGAATATTACTCAACTATAAAAAGGATGATCTTGAGACCTTCATAGGTAAATGGTGACAACTTGAAACTATCAACTTTAATGAAATAAGTAAGAATCATATTTATAAATATCACATTGTGTCTCTAGTGTAAAAATATTAAAAAGTAAATGAGTAATAAAACCTCAAATGTGTAATTGCTATTGAAAAAAGAGATGAAAAAAAGTGTTCTAAGGGATATAACTGTATGTAGGTTTGAGGGTGTAAAATAGATTATCATATTTCTGAATGTTAGTTGGATTGTTGAGCAGAAATGTTTTTAGTCTCACTGTTTGATGTTTACTATGTATCCTTTAATTTCATAACTTGAACAACTATATCCAAGGTGACAATATGTAAATTATCAACTAGACATTTCTCAGTGTTTTTGTCTCTTTTTTCTTTTTTTCTTTTAGAATTCTGTATTGTTGCTTCACTTTTTTGTTTTGCTTTTTTTTCTCTTTAAATAGAATTTTTAAAACTGTATGATACTATTATAGAAAAGAAGAAATAAGAAGTGCTATAAAAGATATAACTGCATATATTTTTAAGTGTGTAGGATTGTTAAATATATTTCTAAGTTCTTGTTGGATGGTTGAACAGATATGTTTGCAGTCTCACTGTCTGAATATCCTTTTTGTATGGTTTAAATTTGCAACTCTAACAACTATTTCTAAAAGGAAAATACGTAATTTGTCAACTAGTGATGTCTTACTCTTTATCTTTTTTTTGAAATTCTGTAATAGTTCTTCCTTTTTTCTGTTCTTTTCTCTTTAAATAAAATAAAAATAAAAGAGCTTCAAGGCACAGAGCACCTGGTGAATTGACTGAATGGGTGCCACTTTGCATGAGGCTTAAGTTGCAGATGGAACAGGACAGGGCACTGTGGTCCCATCTGCCAGTCAAGCCTCATGCACAGACTTCAAGGAATCACATTGAAGCCAGTACAGAAGTCAGGTGTCAGACTTCACAGGTTTCATGGGGAGACTCTAACTTCATCAGGTAACATTAGTCAATCTGTATCCATCTCAGAGCACCTGGCCTCACACTTACATTTCTAGCCTCTAGGTTGTTTCTTTCTATATTTGTTTCCTGCTGTCTAAGGTAGTCACCCAGTAACCAGGCTCAGTTTCTGGAGCATTTTGTTAGCAGGTGACCCTGGGTCCAAAACATGGCAGCAAAAATATAAAGAAAGACTCCACATAATGAGTTGTCCTGATAACTCTGTGCCTCTTTCCAGTTTATGATGCACACAGCCTTCCTACATCACCCAACAGCTGGTGATGAAACACCAAATATTTGATATTGAAGGGACAGGGAAAATGAGCCAAAACCTATACTGGTAAGCAAGTTGACAGGTGCCATTCCTGGATTGAAAAATGGGCTACTGCAATGCTCCACAAGGGCATTACTGCACTTAAAATGAGGTTGCTCTTGTCTTTACAGAGCAGGGACTGCCTAACTGTATATTTTGCAAGTTTACTCTTACATCCAGTAAGTAGGATGGAAACTGTACTCCTGTGATTTGAGACTATGGATTCTGGAAATGACTCCTAACCTCAGAGGGGGGATGGTGAGAACAGGCCAGATCTACTCAGAGTGTGAGATAAGGCCAGTGGATTTATTTCCTTATCAGTAACCAAGGCATATTTTAACTTTTCACGACTTAGGTTTGAATTCATGACATTTATACTAAACCATCTCCCCAGCTATCATTTATACTAAGCTCTTTGCTGACAAGTTTTCATTTTTTTTCCAAGTTGCCAAACCTGGGCTTAAATTGCAAAGTTGAAATCCTCGTGGCTCACATTTTCAGATTTCTTAAATCACATGAAATCACCATCTTGCCTATGTCTGAACCATTTTATTTTTTAAGAAATAATAGAACATTAAAATCAGACAATGAATGTAGGAACCACATTGTAGTAATTTGTAAGCAATTTTCTACCTCAGGATCGAGTGTGCAGAAATGCCAACTGCCTCAATGTCTATTTCCAATATTGAAGAGTAATAAATTACACACATGGAAACCTAAACCGATAGCATCATATATAATGTATATATATATATATATATATATATATATATATATACATATATACATATATATATATATATGAATATATTGAAAAATGTGTATCAATAAACAACTACAATGCTCCACAATACAGAAATTGGTATAATAACCATGGTGTATTCAGCATCCTGTGAATATGTTGTCTTTCTCTTCGTGTGTCATCCTGCCTTGCACCGAACCTTCTTGTCAGGGTGTGATATGACATGAGTGCTCTCTATTGAGGGAAACTGAAATCCATGATAAATCCAAGTGACATTAGATTTATTTATGGCAAAGAGAATGAAACATGATTTTGACTTTCTCAACATTGACTTTTGAATTCTATTTTGAAATCATAACATGCTGCTGGAATGCCACTGTGAAACATGTGCCTAAAGGGAGACTAGGAGCATTTAGCAGTGCCATGTCCCAAAAACTTCACAGCAAGTGGCAAAAGTGTTACATTATCATCCCTGCATGAAATTTTTGCTAGGTAAATCTAATGCTAGAATGTGGGGATGGTGGTGTATTGTTGTAATCCCAGGACTCAGAAGGTTAAGGCAAGAGGATTGCTTCAAATTCAAGATAAGCATGTACTAACAAGTGAGCCCAAGACCAGCCTGGATGAAAAAGTGAGCCAAAGACCAGCCTGAACTTCATGGCAAAACCATTTCAGACAAAACAAATCTAATGCTACAATTCTCAGGCATTTAATTCACATGCTTGCTATTATCACCTTATTTATTGCACACTGCTGTCTCTGTCTTTCTGGTGTCAAAATAAGACATCATTTCCATCACTCACTATTTCTATTCTGGGAATCATATTCCAAACATTTTCCTTTGAACACTAGGAACTTGTGTGAAATCCTGATTCGCTTGCATATTCAGGATTCTACTATTATAAATGACTGAATTAATATAAAAGGGAAGGTGCTTACTTTTGTGTAAAAGTACATGGTGTTAAATAGGCAGTAGAAGCATACAACTTTCAAAAATAGAGAGGAGCAAGAAATAGAGGAAAAACATATACACTGGTTGTTAAGGCAACAATGAAGAGCTCAGACCTATCATACAAACTGATGCCTTCCAAAGATGAACACTTACATTATGTACTAGAATCAGGCACTAATATAATTATACATATTTTAAATTTGCTTTTCCTTTTATAATTATCTTATCATAAGCTTTCATACATAGATTCATGTCATAAAATCTGGTGAAGCACACTTCTGAATGTGTTTGTGTAGATGCTTCTAGAAAAATGTAATTGAGAGAGATTTAAGGGGAAAAGAATGTTTGTGAGAGAAATAGGTATAATCTATGAAGACTATATTGGTGGATCAAAAATGTGGGTAAAATCTTCAGAATCCTTGTATTATGTTTTAAAAGTGTGATTTTTTAATAGCAAGACTACAGAAAAACATATCAGCTTGTTATGTGTGATACTGAAATACAAAATGAATATTCTTTGAGATAGCTCCATTTTCAGGAGTGATCTCTGGAAAATGTATGAATATATACTGACATCGATTTTTACGGCTTTTCTACAGAATTTGACTAAATAAGTAATTTGCAAAGCATTTTCAAAATAGTTTCTTACCTATGTAAAATTTCAATTCATATACTGACTTTCACATATTTGACCATACTCAGCTACACTGAGTACTTTGTCACATCGGTTACATAGGCTTTGGCCACAATGGGACATAATTTTGGAGATTAGCACCTCTGTCAATGGAAACTTTTTCTCAATACATCTTTTTCACAATTATTCCTCATGGTGTGGGAAATTTAGCATTTATAAAATGATATAATTGCAAGAAATATTTCTCAAATTGACTACTTATATGGGGATTCTCCATGCATGCATTATTTCCTTAATTGATAGCAATATTTTACACTGAATACTATTCTCTCTCATTGGGATGTGTAGGGTTATCTCCCTGTGTGAGTTTTTCATGTCATTACAATCACTCTTGGTGGAAACCATTACTGTATTACATACATACATACAGATTCTGCTCATTGTGAGTTTTTTCTTGTATTTCTCAGGACTATGCAAACTCAATATTTTCAAAAAAGTGCTTATCTACAGAATTTCTTCCCATTGTGAATTCTTTGATGCTTTTGAGGGCTATGGGTTTGGTTGATAGATTTCCCACATTGGTTACACACATTAGGTTTCTCCCTGTGTGGGACATTCTATGTCTAGAAAATATGATTTATCAGCAGAGCCTTCTTCATATGTCTTACATAAAGTGTCTCTCAAGTTTGAATAATTTTATGGACAAGGTTAAAATATTGACTGAAAGATTATCCACATTGTTCACCTACATATTTTTCTCCCTAATGTGATTGCTATCAGGTATTTTAGAACTTGCTTTGTACTGAACATTTTTCCAAATTTCTTGCATACATAAAATTTGTTCCTAATTTAAGTTCATTCTTTTTTTGACAGGGACCGAGTCTGCTTTTCTTTCTGTGATATATCTTACCATAAGCATGACTACATACTTACAGGCAAAGAATACAAGCACATTCTGAATGTGTATGTGTAGGTTCTTCTTGATAAACTGATACAAATGTTACAGATTATGGTGGGAAAATAGTCATGAGATAATTGTGTGTCATCCATCAAGACAATATATTAGTGGATGAAAATCATGGGAAAAAAGATTCAGCATCCTTAAACTTTCTTTAAAAACTGTAACTTTTATTAAGAAAGCAGAAAATAGATCACATATTTCTGTGTGATTTATAAAAAAAGAAACAAAAGAATTTAAAAGAACTGTATTTGAGGGTGTTTCAAATGACATCTATGAACATATAATAGCAATAATTTTATGTTATTCTTAAGAGGTCTCCACTACAGGAGTAATTTTCAAACTATTTTCAAAATAGTCACTTTCATATGAATGATTTCACTTAATTATTATTATTTTCACACATTTGACAATAAAAATGAGTACTGAATGCTTAACCACATTGCATACTTAGGCTTGGGACAGAATATGACAAGGCTCAGAAGCTTAGCACTTCTGTCAGCTAAACTGTTACAAAATATTTCTTACATGCAGTTACTCCCCAGTGTGAAGGTAATCTTATGGTTTCAAGAGGGAGACAGTGAAGCAAATCTTTTCCACATTACTTACATACATAGGGCTTTTTCCTTCTGTGCATAATTCCTCTATTTCATGGGATTTTGTGCATTAAATGCTATCCACCATTTTCCAAAAGCAAAGAATTACTACACAGAGGGAGTTCTTTCATGTAGTGACAATCTCTCTGGTTGTGGAAAGTTTTCCTACATTCCTTATATTCATAGGTTTTCTGCCTCTTGTGGGATCATTTAAGTTTACAAAGTAAAAATTTATCAACAAATCCAATTACTCATTTCTCATATAGATAAGC
>PVLA01020162.1:0-10788 GCA_004027455.1 Hydrochoerus hydrochaeris
CTAGTGAATGCTGGGGCTCTCGAACCCTGTTGGAATGTAGGATTTTAGGTAGCGGTGTGGCTCCTCCATTAATATACAGGATGTAGTTTTTTTTAACTCATACTGGGATTTGTCTCTGAGGAAGAGTCCTGCTTTCTTGAAAGAGGACTTGTGGCAAAGACACACATGAGGAGTGTGTTTACTGACTCTGTATTGATGGGTAAATGCTTATATATTTGTCAATTATATGCAAGCATTAATAACAGCTGATCTAGTACTATATATCCAGGCTTTTGTTCCTCCTTATGATTTACATAAACTGGGTTTCATTACTGTACAGTAGTATTTTTTTATTCATGATAAGCCATTGTAACTTCACAAAAAACCAGAAAATTTCAATTCTAAACCACAGGGAGTAAGTTACAGATTTTTCTCATGGAAGTGAGTGACCACAACCCTGCCAATGGTGATCCTGTTTGAGGGAAACTGATTTTGAGTGTAGTACAATGTGTTTTAATTAAACTTAAGAAACTACAGTAAGTCTAATCTTCAAAATATTCTAATTTCAGAACAACAAAGGCTTTTTGCATAATTCTATAAACACATGTATCCTATACACAAACCTTCAGATAAACCATTAAGACATTTTGCACAGGAAGAAAATATACCAAGTCATAAAATTTTAGTCTACACATCAGTGAAAGCCTTTTGAAGGGGTATGTTTTGCCATGATTTTAGTTCTGTAAGGATCAAAATATCATTGTAGTATTTTTCTTAATTCTTGTTGGATTAGAATTTAAACTTCACAGTGCAATCTCTAACTCTAAAGAATAAACAGAAATATTTGACATTAATCTAATTCATTAAAGATGTTCAACAGAAAAATACTAGCATTTTCTCTACAAAAAATTAAACAAATTACTAGTTTTGGAGCAAACAGATGGTGCCATATTTTGTTGGCCAAAATATCTATCTTCCAAGTTTTCCTTCCTTTCTCCTGTCCATGTATAATTTCTTACTAATTGTGGAATCACCCTAAATTTATTATTTGCTGGGCCTTTAATTGTACAGTGTTAGTCTCTCTTAGTAGAATTAAAATTTCATGAGATTCAGAGATAATTGTTTCCTTTTCTTCTCTCATATCTCCTATAGTAGCATTATGTAAAGATGTACTGTAATAAAAACAGGATAAGTTCAAAGAATGCAAAGAACACAGCAATGTAAGTCCTTATACTTTTTTAGGGAAGGACATTTATTTTGGTGAAGAAAATACAAAGTTATCAGGTTGTGAGTGAAAATAGCAGGTCCCAGAACTCCTCTCTCCCTAACATATTCTTCAGAAGAGGCTGTGTTCTAACCCATTGATAAATTCCTCTTGCTTGAAAATATAGTACATGCATGCTGTATGTTCCTGCCAATATAATAGAGGGAGTGGTGGTATATGCCTGTAATGCCAGCACTCTGGGGGATGAGGCAGGTGGATCACTGTGAGTTTGAGGCCAACCTAGAGCACAAACTGAATTCAAGGCCAGCCTGAACCATATAGTGAAAACCTTCCTTGAAAAAGACAAAAAAATTATACATAATAAAATTAAAATTTTGTCACCAGCATGAAAATATGAGGGAAGGAAATTCTAACTCACTCATCAAGGAGAAGACATGGGGACCTTCTGCTGGAAAGAGTCACTGAATTGAGCAGAGGGCAACAGATGCTTGAGCACTACTGGAGGGGCATTGGCTTAGGATGGAGCTCTGAGCAGAGGCTGCTCAGCCTACAGGGGCCAAATCCCACTCTCGGCACCTCTGGGAGATTACAGTGGAAGAATGAATTTTATTGAAATAGTGCACACCACAGTAGGATGTGCTTTGAAGTGCAGGAAAAGGGCAAGCATGACAGCAGTGTTTGTGACCATGACAGTGGGAGTTGTCAATAAAGTTTATGATAACCTTATTATTCATAGCACGACTTCTAACCCTAATGATGCTGACCAAGAAAGAACAAGACACACACACACAGATAGAGAGACGAGAGACAGAGAGACACACAGAGAGAGTGACAGAGAGATCACTACAGGAACATATCTGACAGTGATAATCAGAGGTTGACACTTAGTTGGAAATTAGGATTTTGAATGAGATAAGTTATTTTAACAATGCGAATTGTATTTTTTCAACCTATTAAAAAACTAAAATAAAGAGCTTTTTCTTAACCTAATCAAGAAATACCTTTACAACAACTGAAAAATTTACAATCTTGCACCCAACATTAGAGAGTAAAAAAAAAAAGAAATATAAGAATGTTTTAATCATATTGCAACTTAACTATTATTAAATTATGCATATATGAGATACATGTCAAGATCTTCACTAAATCTTGGATGACAGAGGTTGCATAAATTTCAGTGAAGGTGGAAATTATACACATAGAAAAATTACAGTAAGTATCTGCTCAAGTTAATAAATAACCATTCCGAGTAGCAGAAAATCATTCTAAAGTGTTAGAAGAACCAGGCACCAAACATACCAGAAATCCAAAGTCAGGAGTTTAAGAGTCAGGAAAGATTTATCCCACACAGTGAATCTTCTGAGTTCAGCACTTTTGTGTTTTCTTGTCAGGTACAATTGATACCACATACTTATGTCCAATTACACCACGATGATGGAATTTCTGATCATGGAGTTCTTTGACCTGTGTGATTTACAGGTTTTCTATGCCATGTTCTTCTCTCTGATTTATCTGGTCACTGTAATGGGAAACCTTGTCATTGCTGTGGTCACCATTCTTGACCAGAGCCTCCACACACCCATGTACTTCTTCCTCAGAAACCTGCCCAAGCTGGACTCATGCTACATTTCTGTCATAGTCCCCTACTCCTGCATTAACTCCCTGCTGGGCAGCAGCTCCATTTATGGCAGGATGTGCAGCTCAGGTCTTCTTAGTAGTTTTCTTTGTGTTTGTGGAGCTGCTGTTTCTCACCATCCTGGCTTGTGACCACTTTGCAGCCATCTGCAAGCCCCTCCATTACCCTTCCCCTCGCCTGTGTTCCCACTCCACTCTGCCTCTCTGCTCAGTGGTCTGGTCTACACAGCACTGCACACCAGCAACACCTTCCGGCTGTCCTTCTGCCACTCACATGCTGTCCAGCAGCTCTTCTGTGACATCCCCTCTCTGCTGAAGCTGTCTTGCTCTGACACCTTCAGCAACTGGATCACCATCCTTGTCTCTGTTCTGGTGTTTGTTGGTGGCTGTTTCATTTTTATTATCAAGTCTTACATTCACATCTTTTCTACTGTGCTCAGGTTACCAGCGGGAGCAGGCAGGAAAAAGGCCTTTTCCACCTGTGTGCGCACATCCTCGTAGTGGTGATCTTCTTGGGCACAGCCTCTTTTGTCTACCTGAGCCCCGCTGACAAGTCTCCAGCATCATGGACATGGTCCTGTCTGTGTTCTATTCTGTATTCCCACCTCCTCAGCCCTGTTGTCTACAGCATCAGAAACCAACAAAGTGCACCCTGAGGAAATTCATGATGGATCATTCTTTGCAGGAAATGCACTGAGAGTGAAGGAGGCTTTCCCTATCCAGCTTAGTTATAGTCATGTTGTTGGCAATCAGTGCACATAAGTGATCAAAGTTATTCTATATCACTCGGGTAAATGTAATACACGAGAGTTTGAAACACGCCATATATCAATGTCAGTCCTTTTCGAAGTGTTCAGTCAAGTTTAATGTGCACTAGGCAAAACAGCTGGTTGATGCAGGAGAAGTTCAAATTGTTATGTTTTATATCTGAAATATCCCCCCAAACTGTTCTGTGTTCAGAGATGTAGCTTCCAGAAAGTCAGAAGTTTATGGTGAAAGTGCACTAACCAGCTGCTTAAAATTATACAGAAACATATTTTTTACTCTGACACATTCAGCAACTTGATTGCAATTTTTGCCTGTAGTCTGGTTGGTGGTGGCTGTTTAATTTTCATCATCTTATATTCATATATCTTTTTTTCTTTTTTTATTTAAAAAAGCAAAACAGAAAAGTGGTAGAAATGTTACAGACTTTCAAAAAAATCACATTAATAAATCATCACTAGTTGATATATAACATATTGTTATCTTAGAAGTTGTTCAAATTACAAAAATCAAAGCATAAAAAATGAACAGACAAACTGACAGCAGAAACTATTCTGTTTGGTGAACTTTCAAAAACTCAGTAGTAAATACCCCAGGGACATGTTTCACATTTGAATCCTGTGGGACACAGATGGAAAAGGTCATTTTTCTATCTGCTTTCGCTAGAAAAGTGAGCATAGTAGAAAATATATCAATACATATATATGAATACAGGATTCAAATGGGAAATATGTTGCTGGAGTATTCAGATATATGGAGAGGGCCATCCCTAATAAAGCAGACTCAATGAGCGAAAACTAAGAAACCAGGCATATAATACAGTAAAACACCTAAAATCTACATAACGAAATGGTGAAGGAAATATAGTCAAAATGTTAAGGACCAATGCAGTCCTTCACTTTAATTCACTTACTCATTCTCATTAACAAAACCATGTATATTTATCATGTACAGCATACTGTCTGAGCTGTGCATACACTTCAGTGAAGATGGGCGAAACTGGCAGTGGAGCTAATAAACCCAAGTAAAGAGACAGACAGTAACACTTCCTAGGATACCAAGGAGAGGGCCACAGCTGCCATTTCTGACAAAGTGTCTGCAAAGTCTCCTCTCTGTGTGTTCCCTCCAGCCCCTCACAGACCCAGGGAACCAGAACCCAAGGTATGTGGGGTCCCCACCTCTGCCTTCTCCTCAGAGATGTGAGTTCTTGGGAAGCCGCACCATGCACCCCAAGTAAGTCTTGTCACTTTGTTTCAGAGTCTCAATCATTTATATTGTCATCCAATAAAAAACAAGACACAAGGAATTTATCCCATAAATTATAAAATTAGGCTATTATCTTTATTATTTCTTCATTGTTTCCTGCATCAAATTGTGCTCAAGACAGGGAAAAATCTTTTATTTATAACCTTTACAACATTGCCCAGGTGTTTTACATTGCTGTATTGGTCAGGGTTTTCTAGAGAAACAGATATAGCACAAGATACACAAACATATAAGAAATTGCAAGATTGGCTTACGATGGTCAGCCACAAAGTTGGAGGAGGCAGTGTGCACTGTGTCTGCACTCTAGAGGTTGAATGTCCTGCCCAAGGGCTGGAGCTTACTGCAGAGTTCCATGCAAGTCTGTGTCAGGAATCCAATGAGTCAATGCAAGACTGTGTCAGGAATCCAATGAGTTAATGCGTAAGGCTGAAGTCTCCAACAAAGGCTGAAGAGTCCCAGGCAAAACTTAAACAGTCTGTGCCAGAAGCCAGGAGGTGACGTCCAAGCTGAAGACGAAAACTGAGGCTCCTCTGAAGAAGCAGCTGTCAGTCCCTCCTCATTTGCTTTTTATTGCATGCAGGCTGCTCCTCTGGGGTGGGTGTAGCCCTCACACCATCTCCCTCCCCTCCTCTTGCTCAGGCTAAGGATGTTACAAACCAGGGCCCCAGGGGCCCTGCAGAGTCACTTAAACTTCTGACCTCAAATTGACACAATGAACAACATGCTAGAATGGTAACAGCTGGTCCTCAATACCCCGGGATATAGAGCTGCTGAGTCACTTAGTTGAGCTTCTAGACTTCTCAAGTTGACACAATGTATCAACCATAACATTTGCAATTTATGGTGTTTTATGGAGCATGCTTACTACTGTGATTATGGACAGTGGAAAATCATAGTGTTTCAAGCCATAAAAAGTTTATATGAAAACATATATCTTATTTTCTCATTGCTGAGACAAATACTCAATATCTACAAGTTAAGGGAGGAAAGGTTTATTTGACTCACATTTTGCGGAGAGGTCAGTCCAGAATCAGTCCAGAATCAGGTTAGGATGGCTCAGCACACATCCAGCACACAGTAAAATAGTTCAAGGTGGGTAAAGTCAATGAAGCAACCCAGGACAACCACAGACCTTGCTCACCTACATAGCTTATCCAGGCTACTTAGGGCAGGTGGCATTGATTCCCTGAACACTAGTGCCCTTGACACAAGCACTGCACCATGAATAAATTCCAGCATGAAACAGTGTAGATCCAGTCACTTCTGAAGAATATTCACTTATGCTTACATGAGTCTTTGGAGGAGGTGGAGCCACAAACCGTAACATTCCACTCATGCCCCGCCCAAAGACTCAACCACATACATTCATGCAAAAGGCATTTAGTCCATCTCTAAGAGTTGCTAAACTCCTAAAACTTTCCTTATTTCTGAAAAGTCCAACTCTCAAGTATACTCTGAGATTTAAGGCAAATGGTTACATCAAGCCCCTGTATAAACGAAAAGAAATATGCACACTTCCAAAACATAATGGCACAACATAAATACTACCATCCCAAAAGGCAGAAATAGGGAGATACAAAGGAATGGGACCAAAGCAAATACAACATCCACCCTGCCAAACATAAGTCCTGCAGTTCCAAGTCCATCATCCTGGAAACATGTGTGAACTCCAAAGGGCTTGTGTCCCTCTGCCCCCAAGGTTCTGCCAGTGATGGAAGCTCCCATGGCTTCTTGTGGAGGCTGTCTGTGCCCTTCCTTGCATTTTCTATCAGATAATCCACATTCCTGACATCTCTCAACTTTTGGGGTCTGAACTGCAAACTAAGCTTGACACACAGCTTCACACATGGCCTTCTCAGGGCCACACTGTCAGGCCTCTTAGGCCTTCTTCTGAAATCCTGACGGAAGCCTAACCCACAGCACTTACATTCTGCTCATGACTAATTAGCACCATGTAGATGATGCCATGGTCTGTTGCCAGCTGAAGCAGTAGCCAGACAGCCTCCTCTCCTGGATTTAAGGGTACAGTACCTATATATGAGAACTCACAGAGCAACTTCCCTAGGCTGCCACCATTCTGGTGCATGGTGCTCTGGGACTCTCTTCTCAAAGCATAGTCTTTCACTTTTGCAAATCTAAAGCTACAAAGATTGGAGTCTTCAGTCCAGTTTTTCTATTGTCTTCCTCTGTAGTACTTGACATTTTCTTGCTAGTCTTTCCAACAAAAATTTCACCTCTGTTCCATCCTTACAGTTCTCAACATTTCTAAAGCCTCCTTTCTGGCCAAAAGCACAATGTTTTGAATCATTCTTCAGTGTTCTTTGTTCTTGAGTCTGAACAGAAAAACTGCCCAACAGTATCTATGCCAATGCATTAATATTAGACTGCCTTTAAATTTATTCTGCAAAATTAATTAGTCTGCCACACTTAAAATCAGTGTTAGACAAAGTCTCTGGATATAAGCAAAATGCAGACATACTTACTGCCATGCCAAAACATTACATTTGGAGTCCTGCATCAATCCAGTTCTTCTTACAGCAAAAACCTCCTTAGCTCAGCCTTTACTGGCAACATTTCTGTCAGCATTCTGGTTTGCAGAGTTCTGACCACAGTCTCACATGGAGTATAACCTCAAGGGTTCCAGCTCTACTTTTTCATCTTGCAAATACAAACCTTCAGTAACTCTCCCCCTTTCCAAAAGCTAGCTCAAAGCCTCCTAAACCACAAGGTCAGATACAGTCACCACCAAGATCCAACTTCTCTGGTACCAACTTTTGTATGAGTTACTTTTCCCACTGCTGAGACAAAATACTTAACACCTACAAGTTAAAGGAAGACAAGTTTATTTAACTCACAGTTTGCAAAGTTTTCAGTTCATAATCAGCTGGATCCAAGACAAGTTGGCACAGCAGACAGGCATCACAGAGGACAGTGCATGGTAGACAGAAGATAACAAGGCAATGAAGGATGATCACACCACTTCCCACTTCCTTTTTTTTTTTTTTTACCACTTCCTAACATTGACCTTTTATCCAGGCTACTTTTGGTGGTGAGCACTCACACCCTTAATCCCACTGCCCTCAAACCCAGCATTGCACCACAAATCAGTCCCATTGCCACGCACGCTCTACCTCGGACTGCAAGGAGCTTTGGGGGATATCTAGACACCAGCCTAACAACATGGAAATTTAAAGCTGATTTGACAGAACCTGATGAAATGGACCAACCCCCAAAATATTAAATTTCTTCTAAGTGAACACTATGAAGCAAGATTATCAGTATTATAAACAGTAATTTTTAAATGAGAAGGTATTCAGAATAGTATAAAAAAGAAGTGATTCTGTTAAAATTATCTTTATACAGAGCAAATAATTGGATGTAAAAATAATTGTAAAAAATATGTAAACAGAAAATGTGAATTTAAATAAAACTAAAGTAATTGTCATTATTTTAAGAAAAGCTTGAAGTGTTGCATTGCTGGAAATAAACAGAAAAGTGAGAAAAATAGGCAATTTTTAAAAGAAATTCCCATTAAAAATTGAGAATAAAAATTTAAAGTGGCAATGATTTACAAGTAACTTAGCATGTATAAAAATGTACTTGCATTCTAGATGTCAAACAAAGCAATGTTTAGTTAAATCATTATTAAATGTGGCAAAATGTCAATCTACACAGAGGGTAATATCTATAATTCTTCCTAAATAAAAATTTTATTTCTGAGGAATTATAAAAATAATAGGACATCAACATACATTGTAACACACTAAATTTCTTGAAGAATGCATTTTCCAAAGCTGGAAATATGAGAGGAGCATAAACATTGCTCTCTTTCGGGTGTGGTTCATCCCTCAGTCACATACTGGACTGTTTCTCTGGGCACTGGTATCGAGGTGATGAAATCTTTAAGCTGTGAGGCTTTCTTCCCTGGGTCATGGATAGGACTTCTGGGAACTGCCCATAATAATGAGATCAGATGGCTCCCTCCTGAGTGCACTGTTCTCAGAGACCCTGTCCTCCGGATCTGTCTGTGCTTCCTGTCTCCCCAAGAGCTCCCTTTCAAACCACTCTCTCCACAATACCACTGCCATCGCCTCCACCACAGGGCTGAGCTGAGGGAGCCACCTGATCTGGGTCCTGCAGCCTCCCAATCCTTACATAAAGGAATCTATTGCTTTATAGGACAGCCACGGTCACACATCTTGCTATGGTTAAAAAAACATGCCACCATTATGGAGTTGCTTAAGCATGAATATTTACAGCCCTCAAAGGGCGGTCACCCTAGAGTGAGAGCAGCCAGCCCCACTACAATGCTAAGGCTGCTCCCCCAAGCAGGAGCCCTGCTCTCCGGGGAGCTGGGCTGCACCCTCAGGCCAAGAGGGCTCTTGGCAGCCAGGTCACAGATCCAGCCTGAGATGAGGCCGCACTTATCCCTAAGTCCCCAGGTTAAATTATACTTAAGGAATAGTTTGTGCTGAACTGTGTTTTCTTCCTTTGTATCAATAAAATAGTCACATTAAAATTGCTTACATGCATAACACCCTTTTAATATATAATTTATAAATAATTACATTGAAACAAATAATAAGAGAAGGAACTTATATACCTAGTGATAAAACTAAGACTTATATTAACATTTGGCTTTATAGAAAGTTTAAAAGCTAGAGAATGCTAGAAAAACAAAAAGACATACAGAAAGATAAAAGCTTTAAAGAAACAGGCAGAGAAGAACCTTATGAATCCAATAAAAGCCAAGTATGACGAATCAGTGGCAAATATCTTCATAAATGAGAAAAATGAGAACTTCCTCCCTGAAATGAGGAGCAATGAGAGCATGACCACAACCATGAATTCTGCTCAGTGCTGCACTCAAACCATTAACTGGAAAAAACAGCCAAGAGAAATAAAACAAAAGCAGTAAATATAGAAAAAGAACTCAAATTATTATGATATACAGCTGACATAATACTTTACATAGATGAGCCAAAGAATTGTACCCAAAACAATTTATGATTCATAATCAAATCTTATAAGGTGCCAGCACACAAAATCAGCACTCAATAATCAGTAGCAATTGTGTACAATAATAATAAACTCAAAGAAA
This sequence comes from Hydrochoerus hydrochaeris, assembly GCA_004027455.1. NCBI lineage: Eukaryota > Metazoa > Chordata > Mammalia > Rodentia > Hydrochaeridae > Hydrochoerus > Hydrochoerus hydrochaeris. The sequence continues at coordinate 9,972 of PVLA01020162.1, forward strand.
CAGAAATTAGAAAAATGAATCATGGCAGCATCAGGAAAAATTAAATACTTACAAATAATCTAACCAAGGATGCTAAAATCCTCTATTGTGAAAACTACAGTTCTCTGAAAAAGGAGATTGAAAAAGACATCAGAAAATGGAAAGATGATGACCCCTCTTCCTGTGTAGGCAGAATCAATATTGTCAAAATCACCAAAATTTCAAAATTGATACATTTAAAGTAATCCCAGTCCAAATACAAGCAAGAATCCTCCTAGAATGAGAAAAAAATCCCAAAATTAATATTGAGCTGAAAGACACTCAGAATAGCAAAAACAATCCTGGGCAAAAAGATCAAACTAGGAGGCATCACAATACCTGATTTCAAGTTATAGTGTAAAGTCAGAGTGATAAAAATGACATGGCACTGACACTAAAACAGACATGCACATAAAAGAACTTGGAGAGAAGGTTCAGAAACAACCCCAGACACAGTCAGCTATGAGATCTTTGACAAAAGGGCCAAAAGCATATCTTGGAGTGCGGTGCCCTTTTCTGTCCATGCCGCGTCCTAGTCCATCCACGCCTTGTGACAATTGCTTCTCCAGGAAAAGGACGCCGCATGTGGGAATTGGGCATGGGGATCTTGAAATGTTTTGTACTGATAATTGTAATTTGTGTAGTTCACATGTGTATGTTTTTATGTAATGCTCAATATGAAGTCGAGGGTGGAGACTCCAGGGGGGTTGCTGGAGGCCCTCTAGATAACCCCTTTGTGAGGACTGGTTGTGGGGTTTTGCCTTCTGTGAATAATGTGAGAGAAGTGAAAGAGCTCATG
>PVLA01020163.1:0-10769 GCA_004027455.1 Hydrochoerus hydrochaeris
TTTATAACCTCATGAAGTTGTCTCTTTATTTCTGTATCCATTACTTCATAAACTTCAGGTGTGAAACTCCCAATCTCTTCCATGTTTACACATGCTGGGCCAGCTCTGCTTGGGTGGGAGGCCAGACACTGCCTTTTGCTTGTTCCTCTTTTCTTATTGCTGGTTTCTTCTGGAGAAGTGGGTAGTGGGGTACCCAGCATTTACTGTGTTGGCTACTATTTATCTGAAGTGAGACTATTTAATCTTTCTAGGCAGTGCTGGCTAGGGATATCTGATGGTGACTATTGGATATGCTGGTGCAGGGCTGCTGCCTTTCACAGCCTGCTTGGGTTCATCAGTGGTTGGTAGAATGCAAGAAGGGGTGGAGCAGGCTGCTGCCTGTCTCCCAAGCTGGTTATCAGCAGGGAGGCACCACCACATAGAGTATGCATACGGGGCCAAAGCTGGCTTTTTGGATATATTTAGGGAAACCTCAGCAATGGCTGTTGGAATGTACACAGGGGAGAGGTTCAGTCCAAGCAATTTCCACCAGTCTGCTCCAAGCTAGGAGCTCCTGGAGGAAAATGGCTGCAGTTCTGGTTCTGGGCTGTTCCTGCCTGACACCAAAATGGCTGCCAGACAATCTCCCTCTCCTGCAGGAGGACTGCGTCCACTACACTCACCACCAGCCAGTGAAGTGCTCCAGTCTGCTGCTGTGCTCCACTGCCATGTCTCTTTGCAGAGGCCTTCAGGCTTGCCAGCCACCACCTTCACTGTGACCATGTGTCCTCAGCTCTTCTCACACAGTTTCTGGCTACATGTGAAGGCACTGCCAGCTACAGCCTTCTTCTTTGTTTAAGTTTTTCTGCTTTTACTCTCTCTGTGGGCTACACTTCTCACTTTAGATCAATGACACCTACTTATTCCATTCTTATCCTCCCCATGATTCCATATTCCAACACCTGGACTGTTTCTCTCAGAGAGGCTATTTTCTCTGCTGCTTATTGTTCTACCATCTTCCCTGAAGTCTAGCTATTTTTTTCTTTCAGGTAATTGACCAATTATATTTATTTACTTATTATTTATTTATTTATTATTATTGAGACAAAAGTAAAGAAAATTTCAGTATAAAATAATGAGAGAGTAGCAATGGTTACTACATTGCATATTGCTGTCTTTAAGTTACACAGGGTGCAAAGTAATTATTTTAAAAATAGTAGCACAAAACTTTCTTTTTAATGCATTAAAGAGAAACTGGTAGTATAACTATTTTAAATATAGATACACATATATATGTAATTATACTACCATATATATGTATACTACCACATATATGTATTATACCACTATATATACAAATATTATTTCTTTCAGCTTACCATAGGGAGACAACACACTGTTTACACATGAAAGTGATTTATTACTCTTCTGATCTGGTCTCTAGTTGCATCCATTTACCTATAAGAGCCTCAAATTTATCTTTCTTTATAGCTGAGTAGTACTCCATTGTATTAAAATACCACATCTTTTTCACCCATTCTGCGGTTGATGGGCATTTTGATTCTTTCCAAGATTTACCTATTACAAATTGTGCTGCGGTAAACATGGGTGCACATATATTACTGTGGTATGATTTTTTTCTATACTTCTAGAAAATACCAAGAAGAAGAATAGCTGAGTGGAATGGGACCTCTAATTCTAGTGTATTGAGGAGTCTCCACACTGATTTCCATAGTGGTTGCACCAACAGTTTATGCAGTCTACATTCCCAGCAACAGTGGAAAAGGATTCCTTTTTCCCCATAGCTCAGCCAGAGTTTCCATTGGATGATTTTTTGATTACAGCCCTTGTTTCTGGAATGAGGTAGAATCTCATTGTTGTTTTCATTTGCAAATCTTGAATAATCAATGATATTGAACATTTTTTCATATATTATTTCCTGTTTGTATTTCTTCATCTGAGAAGTGTGCATTTATCTGGTGTTCAGGAGGAACCCAGGCACCTCTGGGGAAGGCTGAGGTTCTCTGATCTTGGCACCATCCAGATCCATGGGTGCAGCTGGACTGCAGAGGAGGATCCCCTGTGGAAAGAGGGTGAGTGGGAGAAGAGGCAGAGGTGAGGACAGAGGTGGGGAGCAAGGGGACACCCCACTCTGTGATGTCAGTGACCACTCAACCCCTCCACCATGACATCACAATGTGGTGATGGGGCATCCACCTCACTGTCCCAGGGCTCATCTCTTCAAAAGGCCTCCTCCAAGGTGACACTGGGAGATACATGAAATCTGTCCAAGATTTCATGAGGCTTCCCCTGCACAACACAGGTGGGAAATCCTGTGTGTGTGGTTATTTACCACCTTCCAGAGACAGTGGAGACAGTGCCAAGAAACATTTATGGTAAGTGCAGAAAGGTAGGTCGAAGCAGGGTTATCAAGTCATAAGTTCTTTTTTTTTTTCTTTCTTGTACTAGGGATGGAACTTAGGGCTTCACTTGCAAGGCATGTACTTATGCTGCTGAGCTAAATCCCAAGCCCCTAGTCCTGAGTTCTTTGCCTCCTGTGTGAATCACTCTGATTGTTCCTTTCTTGCCAAACATCAACTGAGCCCTTCAAATCTCCTCACCCCAACTCCCTGTCCTGGAAGACAGCTGTGATTTCTGCTTTAGCCTTGTTTTGTGGGTGGGAGACTCTGCCTTCACTCCAAGGTTCTTTCCTCATGCCCTCTGGTAGGAGGGGAGCTCCCTGTGGGATATGGCAGGGGTTCTCATTATAGATACAAAGACTGGGTTAATTGGAAGTAAGCAGTTGTTACAACAGTGGGCAGAGGCTGCACAATGCATGAAAAAGAGTCCCTTCAAATTCATGACTGATTTTGGTGGTTCTAGGTGTCTGCTGCTAAGTGTATTCAGGAGATATTTCTCTCCACGTGTATATGCAGTGATACAAATTTCCTGAAAAGTGCTCTAAGGGATATAACTGCATGTATGTTTGAGTGTGTAAAATAGATGACCATTTTACTGAATCTTCGTTGGATCTTTGAGCAGAACTGTTTTTATTCTGACTGTTTGAATGTTTACAATGTACCCTTTAACTTTGTAACTTGAACAACTGCATCCAGGATGACAGTACATAATTTATAAACTACTGATTATTTAGTGGGTCTTTTTCTCATTTTCCTTTTTTTCTTTCTTTCTTTTAGAATTCTGTATTGTTGCTGACTTTTTTGTTTTGTGTTTTTTCTTCTCTTTAAAGAAAACTTTAAAAATATATGATTGCTATTGTAAAAAAAGAGGAAATAGGAAGCGCTATAAAAGATAGCTTCATGTATGTTTAGGTGTGTGGGGTTGATAGCCATATTTCTAGGTTCTTGTTGGATTGTTGAACAGATCTGTTTGCACTCTCACTGCTTGAGTGTCCACTTTGTGTGCTTTAATTTTGTAACTTGAAATACTATTTCTAAATGAACAATATGTAATTTATCAACTAGTGATTTCTTACTGTTTATCTTCTTTTCTTGAAATTCTGTAGTATTTCTACCTTTTTCCTGTTTTTTTCTCTTTAAGTAAAAAAACCCAACTCTTCAATTCTTTGATTCTTTATATTGTTTTCTTAGTCTCAATTACACTGATTTTTCACTGATTTTATATTTCCCTCCCTTATAATTTCTTTCAGCTAATAATAGGGAGAAAATACAGTGTTTACACATGGAAGTCTTATTTATTTCACTTATTATCTGGTCTGTACTAGCATCCATTTATGTATAAAATCCTCAAATTTGTCATTCTTTATAGCTCAGTAATACTCCATTATATTAAAATACCACATTCTGCAGTTGATGGGCATTTTCATTGTTTCCAAGATTTATCTATCACAAATTGTGCTGCTATAAATGTGGGTGCACATACATTACATAAATTATGATGTTTTCTATTCTTCTGGGGAAATACCCAGAAGAAGAATAGCTGGGTGGAATGGAACCTCTAATTCTAGTGTGTTAAGGCATCTCCACACTGATTTCACACTGGTTGCACCAACTGTCTATGCAGTCTACATTCCCAAAAGTTGAAAAGGATTCCTTTTTCCCCATAGCTCAGCCAGAGTTTCTATTGGATGAGTTTTTTGATGACAGCCATTGTTTTTGGAATGAGGTGGAATCTCAGTGTTGTTTTCATTTGCAAATCTTGAATGACCAATGATACTGAACATTTTTTCATATATTATTTGCTGCTTGTATTTCTTCATCTGAGAAGTGTGTATTTATCTGGAGTTCAGGAGGAGCCCAGGCCCCTCTGGGGAGGGCTGAGGTTCTGGGGTCTTGTCACCATCTAGGTCCATGGCTGTGGCTAGACTGGAGAGGAGACTCCCCTGCGGATAGAGGATGAGTGGGAGAAGAGGCAGACGTGAGGACAGAGGCAGGGAGCAAGGGAGAGCCCACTCTGTGATGTCAGCAACCCCTCAGCCCCTCCCCCAAGATGTCACAGTGCAGGGTCGGGGCCTCTACCTCCCTGTCCCCAGGCTCATCTCTTCAGGAGGCCTCCTCCAAGGTGACACTGGAAGACAGAGGAGGGGGCCCAGAGTCAGGCCCAGATTTCACGACGCTTCCCCTCAGCAACACAGGTGGAAATTCACATGTGTTGGTTATTTACCACCCTGCAGAGGCAGTGGCAACAGTACTGAGAAACATTTATGGTAAGTGGAGAAGGCCAGGGAGAAGCAGGGTTATCAAGTCCGAGTTCTTTGTATGAGGTTTGTTTGTTTGTTTGTTTTTTGTATCAGAGATCAAACTCAGGACCATGTGCTTGCAAGGCATGCTGCTGAGCTAAATCCCCAGCCCCTAGTCCTGAGTTCTTTGTCTCCTTTTTTTCCTCCTGTGCAAATCACTCTTCTGGTTCCTTTCTTCCCAAACAACAATTGAGCCCTTCAAATCTCCTCACCCCAACTCCCTGTCCTGGAAGCCCTCTGTGATTTCCACTTTAGCCCAGTTTTGTGGGTGGGAGACTCTGACTTCCTTCCAGGGTTCTTCCCTCATGCCTTCTGGTAGGAGGGGAGCCCCCTGTGGGACAGAGAAGGGGTTCTCTTTATAGACAAAAAGACTGGGTGCATTGGAAGTAAGCAGTTGTTACAACAGTGGGCAGAAGTTGCATAATGCATGAAAAAGAGTCCCTTCAAATTCATGACTGATTTTTGTGGTTCCAGGTGTTTGCTCCTAAGTGTATTCAGAAGATTTTTCTCTTCCTGTGTTCATACCATGTTAAAAATTTCCTGGAATGGTGCTCTTACATATGGTAGGGGAGATGTCTAAATGAGCAAAGTTTAGTTTCCTAGTTGTGTCTTGAGGTGTTTTTCTGCCAGAGATGGATTTACTGAACATTTTCATGAATTGACTCACTCAGCTTTTGGTTTGTGTAGACTATTACAGGTCCTTAGGAAAGTGTTACTCACCTAGTTTGTGAGGACCCATACAGTGTTTTCTGACTGCATTCAGTACTCAGGGCTTACTAAGTGACTGTACTTTACCTATTGTTTTCCAACATGGTATCCTGTTACACTTCTTAATACTAGAGAGGTTGCAAGACAGGAGTTGAGAAAGTAAAGTTGCTAATAAATTGGCACTCAAGTCTTATCTAAAGAAGAAAGGAGGGGTTTCTCCTCTGATCTTCACAGCTGTGTTGAATGCCACCTTATCAACCATTTGTTTCTGTTTTTGAACATATTGTATTAAGCATATGAGTGATTTTGACTGGGAGCATTCTCACTTCCATACCACCCCAAAGAAGCCATCATAATTATGTGATCAAGTTTTTCTCCCTTTTGTGAAGGTGTCCTCATTAAACTAACACCCCTACCCCTCCCTAACTGCCGACATCCAACATTTTTAAAAATGTATTAGCACATGTTTGAGAAACATAACAACTGTTTTCATTATGGATGCTTGGTGCATATATGAGACACATCTTAATTCTTTCAATGTCCCCTTCCCTTCCTCTTGTCTCACTGCATCCATCTCTTGTCCCCTCTCCATCTGTCTCTTTGTGTCCATCTCTTTTATTGCTCTGAAATCTCTCTCTATTGTGAGTTTCTCATATAAGACAAACCATGCAGTCATTTATCTGGGGAAAGTTAAAACCTGATTGTCGGGAAGTGGAGAAGAGAATTGTAAGGAGAGCCTTGGATGAGCATGGGGGAGGGAGGGATGGAGAGAGCCTGGTTAACAGGTTCTGGGTGCAATGAGAAGAAAGAGACATCTTTTGATGTTCCACAGCATAGTACAATAATGATGTTCAAAACAATTAACTAAATGTCATATAATAGTTACTAGGGAAGATTTTGTATATTCGCAGGACAACCAAGTGGTAAATGTGTGTGGTGACACATATATTAGTTACTCTGATCTCATTATTATCTATTATGTACATATTATGGGGCACCCAGAACTTGGGTATTTATTCCTTGAGGAAAATGTTCAGGGGACTGCAGCTGAATGTTCTAGGCCAGTGCCAAGGCTGGCCAGGCTTGTAACAGGGGACAGGGAATTCTTGCTGAACAGACAGGGACCACCAGATTCAGGTTATGGTGAATGAGTAATCTGCTTCGTACCAGATATGGGAAGGAATTTTCCTCTGGAGTCATGCAGGCCTCAGTGGAGACATTATTTCATGTGTTAGCACTATGGTATCACAGCTCATCTATCTGATCTCAGTCATGGCCATGGATGACAGCAAGTACTGGTCCATCATCAGCCACCTGCTTTCAAAATGAAGATACATACACAGCCTCAGCCAGATTCACTAATGAAACTGAAAGCCGATTTAGTGAAGTCGCTTCCATACAGCCCGCACTGCTCACAGGTGAGTGGTCACTTGTGGGTCTGGGAGATGGTGACATGGCAGTCCTCCACAAAAACAAATGGACAATGATGAGTGAATAAGATATTTCAGATAATACATAATGTAATAATTAAATTTTTCATTTGTGAAATTGTCCAAATAGTTTATAAAATGTGTTTCAAATAATAAGTTTATTTTTGGATATTAAAAACCAAGAAGATTCTGTAAGTGTGAGAATAAAGAATATTTAATACATTCCCACCAGCTTGAACCACTGGAAGTACCCATATGTAGCTTGTACAAGTGGAGTTAATCATAGGCATATGTCTTTTCACTAATAATGTTGGGGCACAAGTATATGATTAGTGAAGGTACAGTCATAGAATAACAAACTTACAGGTATTTCATGGTAAAAGCTGGAGTTCAGGTAGTGGCCTGTGACCATGCTCCTGCTCCCTATCACACAGCTACCCTGCTGACTTCAGTCAGCCTTGACTGGCTGGGTCCAGCTGCTTTTCTTCTGATAATGTGCTGAGTCAATTTGATTATTTTCAGCTTATGTTCCCATTAATTAAGAAAATATATTGCTTCTAACGGGCTTTAATGACTTTGGTTGGGGCAAAGTAACCCAATCAAAGATATTTTTAACTCTACTTGCTCCACTTGAACCCTGTCCCCTCATCAAGACAAAGAAGTAGTAAATTTTTTTGTTCCTATGTTTTGATAAACAATTCCTTGTCAGCAACTGTATTTAGAGTTAGTTTACCTGACAATATATGACTTCATTCAATCCAAGTAAACAATCATGCACTGCCTTGTACTTCCTGATTGCAAACTGTATTTAAACTGAACATGAAACTGCCTCAGTTCTGATGATTTGGAACTGAGACTCCCATTAGCCTGCTAGTATAATAGACAAGTTGTCATCTAACTCCATGTTGCAAAGAATCTTCCATTGAGTTTGATATTTGTTTTCCTATAACAATAAAATTAATCAAAAGTCACATGATGAGAAAATAATTCACATACCACTGATGGTTCAAATTGAGAGGACTCTGACAAGTTCAAACTAGAGCCACTTGACAGTGAGACTTAAGACATCATGCCATCACACTGCTTAAATTGATATTAAAGAAGTAAAGGAAAAAAGTCACACCCAATACCCAGGATGGGTATGCGAGCAGGAAAAAAATCAGAGAGGATAGTAAATAGATGCAGGGGCACAAATGAATAGGAGAAATATCTTTTAATGTTTCACAGCACAGTACAGTGATGATGGTTGAAAACAATTGCTCAAAGATTTGAAAATAACTAGAAGGGAGGATTTTGTATTTATACAACAGAAAGAAATGACAAATGTCTGAGGCACACATGAATGTTACTTCAATATGTACATTTACTGTGGATAATTTAAGAGTATATTAAAATAAAAAGCTACCAGTTCAAAACAGTCAGACAATGATGGTTGAATAAGATGTTTCAGACAATGTATTACATTTAAATGTAATATGGCTAATTCGTGCTTTCACTTTGGAAAAGATCCAAATATAAAATATATTACAAATATTACATTGATATGAGAATCTTTAAAAAGCAATAAAAATCCACAGGACTAAAACAAATTTGCATCAAGTATAATTCAGAACATTTAACAAATTATCAATATTCATGGTGTCTACTACTTGATAAGTAAAACAAAAGAATTAAAACACTTTTATTTATGTAACTGTGAAATAGCATTTTTGCTTATGAGGTTGTAGGAAACAATGTTATGTCTTTTCTATCAAACAGAAATGTGTCCTCATTGTGGATTCTAGCACACCCTAGAGATCCCTTTCTGAACACACTAAGTTACCATAATGCCTCAGTTCAAATCCTGGGAGCACAGCTACAAACCAAGGGCAGCTTTTTCGCAAGCCAAGGTTGTCTCTCCACATTCCTACTGGCTCTGCTCTCTCCTACTACAACTCTCCAGGTTCTCCTCACACCACCTGAGTTAGCCAATCATGATAGATTGTGATCCAGCCTTCCAATGGGAAAGAGGCCAGCTGCTCCTCCTGCATTAGTAAGAAGACTGTCCACCCAGCTCTGTTACACACCCACAAGCCTGCAACCTCATGCCTGTGACAAAACCCTGTGGAGAGCTTTTGGCACAGTCTGAGTGCATTCTTTCTAGTACCAACAGTTTGAGTCTGGGGGCTGATGTCCAAGGAGGTTTAACTATTGCCTGTATTTTCAAGCTCTATTCCTTTCCTAGGGACATGGACACTGATGACACAATCTACAAAACAGTTAATTATTCTACAATATCACAATTCAAACTTATTTGGGTCCAAAACCCTAAAACCCTGAGAGATGCTTGTGAGATAAGATCTCTGGGTTCTTACTTCCTGTGTCTTAAATATTTCATGGAATTCTTTTTGGGTTTGATCAAAATGATTTAGCACTTAGGGGCAAAGATGCAACCCAGCAGCCCTGCACTGGAGGCCAAGATGGAGAAGATCTCCATGGCCACCATCACCTTCCCTTTGCTGCTGTGATGCACAGGGAGGAAGGTGATCCACACACTGCAGAACACCAGCATGATGAAGGTCAAGAACTTGGCTTCATTGAATGTGTCAGGCAGGTTTCTGGCCAGGAAAGCCACACTGAAGCTGACCAGGGCCAGGAAGCCCAGGTACCCCAGGACACAGTAGAAGGCAGTGAGGGAGCCCTTATTGCACACAATGATGGTGTGCCCATTTGCAGAGTGTGCATCTGTGTCAGTGTATGGTGGGTTTGTCCCCATCCAGATTCCACAGAGAGTGAGTTGGACCAGAGAGCAGATGGGGATGATGTAGTTAGGAGCCCCTGATACCAGCAACTGCCTCATCTTTCTGCCTGGAGCAGTGACTTTAAAGGCCAGAACCACAGTAATGGTTTTTGCCAAGACAGTAGAAACAGCCACAGTGAACCCAAGGCTGAATGCGATCTGCTGGAGGATGCAGGTGGCTGCGTTGGGATGGCCAATGAAGAGCAAGGAGCAGAGGAAGCAGAAGGTGAGGGAGATGAGCAGGGCGTATCTGAGAGCCCTGTTATTTGCCTTGACTATGGGAGTGTCTTGGTGCTTCACAAAGACTCCAAGAACAACAGTGGTGATAACAGAGAAACACTGAGCTGTGCAAGCCAGGGATATCCCCAGTGGATCCTGAAGAGCAGGAATGTTATGACCTTCGGGAGGCAGTGATTTCTCTCACTGTTTGCATATTCCTTGAGTGGGCACTGGTGACAGTGCTGTGCATCTGGGGAAAGAAAGTCAGCATTTCAGTTTTGTGGATACCTCCTTGGTATCACATGGATGTCCTTGGTCATCTCTGCATGGTCATTGGGAGTGCCAACTGCCTGTGGGGACACACTAAGACACAGGACAGTCAGAACCTACATTCTGCACCAAAGAGGATGCTCAGCAGCAGATGAAAGCTAACCCATTCGGGTGGGATCAGAAGTGCACAGGCACACTGGGAAGGTGTCCCCTTCTGTGGTCCAATGTGTCACATAGGACATAAATTCTTACAAACCCTATCCTTTACCCTATGGTCTTCTCCATGATAAACTTTCTAAAGACACCTGAACTATTTACCTAAGAAAACCAAAGCAAATATTTCTTTGACTTATCCCCAAAATGAAATAAGCTACCTAAACATCCTGGGAAATCTCAATTTTGATTACTACCCTAACTTCAACTATTTTTTGTTTTGTATATAGCTTGTGATCCAGTAGGATAAATCTTCCTGTGTGGTGCATTTATATTTCTTTGTAACCAGTCTTGTCAGTGTTTTTGTATCAGTTTTGAAAATAGTTTTACTGCAGGGAAACTTTTGGAGTTTTGAGTGGCATTAAATTGCTGGTATGCAACTAACTTTTTGATTAATAGATACTTTAATATGTTTATTCAATTATTTATATTAGATTGCACTCTTAGAAGT
>PVLA01020164.1:0-10767 GCA_004027455.1 Hydrochoerus hydrochaeris
AGATTAGAGAGTGTATAGGATTCCTATTCCTGGTCTGCAGTGCTTATGGGATATTTTCTAATATGTATACCTCTTAAGCAGCTCATCAACACACTTCATCAATGTCTTGCTGTGTTCCAAGCATTCTTCTAGGGCCAGGACCAAAAAATAAAAGTGTTACAGCCCCTGACCCTCAGAAATCACCAGTATGGAAAGATACACACATTCTTCATTGCAGTCCACTGCAATGGTTATGATATTGTCTTAGTTATTTTTCTCTCATTGCTCAGATAACATGCAACACCCAAAGATAATAGGGAAAAGGTTTATTTATCTCACAGTTTGTAGAGGTTTCAGTCCATAATTGGTTGGCTCCCAGGCAGGGTGGTATATGGTAGAGGGGTAACAGTTCATGGCAGCATAAGATAGCACAACCAACAGTCAGAACTTAACAGCATCTTTCTGCCACTTTTATACTCTATCCAGGCTGCTAGGATTAGGGCAGTACCAATCCAATCAGCACATTGGTCCAGCAGTCACCCACCCTTAATCCCAATATGGCATCGCCAACCAATCACACACTCTAGATTCAGCCACCTCTGAAAAAACTCTGATTGCATGAGGCTTTTAAGGGACATGCAGACATAACCATAACAGATATTGAAATGTATGTGAAGTATTGAGAGCTTAAGGTCACAGAACCCTGGGATCAACTATAGGGGTTTTGCCATGACACCTTTCCCCAAGGTCAGTGTTAAATGGGGAGCTCTGTTCCAGTGTAATAAAACAGTTAAACAAAAATAAGCTCAGAATCGATGCCTCAAAATCAAATGGAACATGCAGCCCTACCAGTGATTCTCAGACTGGCAGTCTACTGCATGCCAGAAACATAGCAGCTGGTAGGACACACATAACTTCTCAGTGGTAGTGGACCTCATGGGGTCCACTTGGGCTCTGAAGGCTTCTCACTTTTGCCACCTCAGTGTCTGCTCAGGAGCATGGAGGAGATTCATATTGTGTGGGTATAGGATCTGCCAGGGGATAGGCCCCACCCATATCCCTTGTAACAGGCTCTCAGAAGCCCATGTCGCTTGTAAAATGGGTCTGGGTCCTAGATGCCCCCAAAAGATGTACCCAGTCCAGAAGGTCAGAAGCCAAGTTTGAAAGTTAATTAGGATAGCATATAAAGTAGGATCTAAGTAGCTCTTCTGGAAATTAAATGGGTCATTTTTGTCTATTGTACCCACTCAGACTTTTTTCCCCCTTACCTCCAGGTTTTAGTCTGTTGTGGCTTATGTCTGGATGTCCTCCCAAATCTTCATGCAGTCATGAGGGGTGGGTTCTTTGGAGGCAGTGAATCTAGAGTTTTTGAATGGTTCATTGTCCAGTGGTGAGATTGGTAGAGTGCTGCACCCACCTTGGGGCAGGTAGCCTGCATACAATATAAGGGAGGGAAAGAGGATTGCCTCTTCCCTTCTGTGCTTTTTGCTCTTGTTGCTTTTGCTGTCTTCTGCCATGAACTATTGCTTTTTGCCTTGTGATACTCTGCCTTGTAACCAGCCAATATGGACTGAAATCTCTTCAAACTGTGAGTTAAATAAACTTTTCCTCCCTTAATTTATGGTGTAGGGTATTTTATCTCAGCAACAAGAGAAAAGTAACATAGTCCTTTTTGTGAAAAATGGAAGATTTAAGTAATACGTGAAGAAACCAATTTCTAAATTCTTTCATGGCAAGAATCTAATGCCCTATATTCAGTACATAGATGTTAAAAAAAATGAACATGGACATGTTAATAAGATACTGTACCTTTGCTGTATACTGTAATTCACAGACTAGAAGACAGTTCACTGTAAAGAAAACCTCTGCAGATGCAAGTGAATACTATGAAAACTACATTGAAGTGTTAAAGAAACAAGGATTTCTGCTCAAAGAACATTTTACACCTGAAGCAACCCAGTTAGCATCTGAAAAATTGCAAACAGTAAGACCAATTGAAATTTTTTCCCTATAGAGTTGGGGATCAAACCTAACCCTTTGCTCATGTTCAGCAAGCACCTTACCACTGAGCTACATCGCTGACCCTATTGAGTACTTTTAATGGAAATGTTTTCTTTGTTATAAATAAATTGCTAAGAGAGATGATGAAGATGAAGGAAAGAAAAGTTAAACTCACAGAAAGGCATAGATGAAGAATGTGGGGATAAGTTCCAGGAAAGCCTTGAGACTGATTGCTTATTTCAGCAGTGAACCCTTACAGCTTTCAAAAGATTTCATTATACTCGAGGCTGAGTTGAGGATCTGTAATTGATCACTTGAGTTAAATGCCACTGACAGGCCTAATGCGTACAGGGTGAAGGGAAAGACAACACAGAAAATAAATCTGGAAGAAGAGAGGTGGGGGTGGAGACAGAATCAGAGAAGAACATGCTGAGGCAGTGCACAGAGAATCCAGCATAGGGAGCAGGCCTGGTGTGTCACAGTTACCTGGTGTCTTAAAGCATTTTGTGTTGCTATCTGAGAATACTTGAGCCCAAGTATTTAACAGGTGAAGAAGTATGTTTGGCTCCCAGCTGGCTCACAATTGTGGAGACTGGGAGGTCTAACCAGCATGGCACCAGTATCCTGGCAGGGAGTGATATTGGCTGCCACACAGCATGGTGGAGAAGTGGAAAGGGGAGCAGTATTTCTTCTCTGGGAAAAGCACTGATCCTTCTGAGGGAAGACAGTGAGTGCCCTGTGATATCACCTCCCACCAGGCCCCACCTCATTAGTTCACTACCTGTTGAGACAAGGTCTTGCTATATAGTTCAGACTGGTTTGACCTCACTGTGTAGCATAGGCTGGGCTAGAACTTATGGTGATCCTCTTACCTCAGCCTTTTAAGGTGCTGGGTTTACATGTGTGCCCCAACATACTCAGCTCCATGTTGTTTTTTTATTTTTATTTTTTGGTACAAGGAATTGAACTCACAACCTTGTACTTACCAGGCAGGTGCTGTGCTGCTGAGCTATATCCTTGACCCCTGTTTCCTGGTGTTTTTGTTTTTGTTTTTGAGACAGGATCTTGCTATGTAGTTCAGGCTGGCCTTGAACTCATAGTGATCCTCCTGCTCAGCCTCCTGAGTGCTGGGATTACAGGCATGCACTGCCATGCCTGGTGCATGTTAGTTTTAAAGTCAGTCACATGTATTGATTTTGTGGTGATTCTTTCTTATTCTGTTGTTGCAGTTGCTTTTGGAGGAGGTCATAAACTCAAGCGCTCTGAGCCAGGAGGTGAGCGATTTGGTGGAAATGATTTGGGCAGAAACTCAAAGCCACCTGGAGCACACACTCCTCACACCTGTGAGCAAGATCAGCCTCAATGATGTGAGTCATGTGTGTCATGGACACAACGTGCTTCCTGGTTTATTCACTTACATAGTAACACACTTGTGTGCTGGCCCTGGGATTTATTCCTGACTGTTCTTTCCTTATACTCTGGAGAAAGGAGCACATAAGAGAACTAAGGAAGAAAAAGTCAGAAAATTAGATATCCCATTCTGAGCCTCTGGGACAGGCCCAAGGGACAGCTTTGATCTCCAGTTAGATGCCCAGACTCTGATCTGTTGCACTGCAACTGCTTCACCTTTTTGATGTTCTTAGGAAAGGCAGACACGCTTTTAGCCCATTAGTAAATAGTTGTATAGTTGCAGCTGAAAGAAGATATCCCCAACGGTACAATTTATGCAACTACCTTATTGTATGAAGATAATATAAGCAATTTTCTCCTATGGAATTAAATCAACTTGTTTTAGGGGAAAAAAGATTTCTTGGGGTCAGGTCCACTAAGCATTTGTGTAATTAGATCTGGGGAGTTTGTTCCTGGTTTGATGCTGAGGTCCTTCTACATTTCTCATATGAAAAGTAATTATTAATTGCATTAATTTTCTCCTGTTGTATGAATATGTATAAATGTGCACACATATATAGAAATGCAAGGCTCTGGTCCTTTCCTTTAGTTAAGTCAAGGCCAATTTTGGAAGAGCCCTCAAGGTATCATTGTCACAGCTGAGCTGTCTCCAGTAAAGATCATCCTATGTTTATGGCCAGCTTTCCACCACTGTATCAAAGTACCTGAGACAGTCACCCTAAAAAGTGAAGCAGTTTCTTCTAGCCCTATTGATTTGAGGACCATGAGACAACATGTCTTGACAGGGATGTGTGGCATAGCAAAACTGCTCACCTCCTGGCCAGAAAGCAAAACAGAGAGAGGAAGGGCTGGGATCCTATAGATGTCTGCAAGGGCACTGCTATTGACCTGAAGACCTGTATCTAGTGACCTAGGCCACAGCTCTTAAAAGGTCTATGACATCCTGCAACCAGCTTTTACACCAGAACCTCTGGGGCATCTAAGAGACTTACTGTATGTAGCATCACCTATCCAGTGCAAAACTGATAGCTACAGTGTGTCCAACAAGTATTTTAGATAATTTTTCATATGGCCCTTCAGTTCTGTGGTTATTAAAATTTAACTTTAAATTAAATATAAATTTAAATATGTTTAATATTAAAATTTAATTTTAATAAGTATATATATGACTTTCACCCTCAAGGTAAGCAAGGCAGAGGGGATTCTTCTCCTAGTAAAGACAGCACTGAAAAATGGAGAAACAGCAGAACAACTGGAAAAGATGATGAGTGAGTTCTACAGATTAATACCTCACGAGCATGCAGCAATCAAAGATATTAACCTGAGACTGTTTGCCAAGAAAGAAGACCTATGCCAGGTAAACCTTGATAATAAAGCATTCCATTTAAAATGGGGTATCATATCTTTAAAACCATGATAAGGATAATTATAAGTTATCTCCAGAGTTGTGCTCAAAAATAGGCCATTGGTCCTTCCAAAAGTTATCTAAATTATATTTCCAAACATAAATGCTTTTGCATAGTGACACACATGCAGAAATCTTTTTTTCAGTGCGGTGTGGTAAAAATAATTTCCCAGATCCTGTGACAAATTTACATTTTATTCTGCAGAAGAAATAGTAAACATTTGGAGAGAGTTGGGGTCTTTGTGTTTTGTTTTTGCAGTGTAGACTCACAAATGCTAGACAGTTATCTATTCCTGAGCTGCAGCTGCAACCCTTGTAGTAAGATTTTTAACAAGTAGGAGCACATTCCAAAATAATAATAAAAATACATAATACATAAAAATATGTAAACCAGTACCAAAGTTGCTTATCATGTACTGTTTGTAACTTTGTTAATGGTACAAATAAGTGGAGTTTGCTCTGCTATTTCCATTTATACATAATGATGCATTGATCATGTCCATTTGTCCTTCTGCCTAGGCCGCCTCCTCCAGATCCCTTTCCAGGCCCAAAAAAGTTCCTCTTAATTTCTTTGGATTTTTCTCTTTGAGGGGAGGTTCTGGGAATCAAACTTGGAAACTTGTGCTTGCCAGGCAGGCACTTGTGCCACTGAACTATATCCCTGGCTTTAATTTCTTTCTGTCCTCCCTTCCTTTTATCTTTCTGCCATCTCTTATTGCCCAGTTAGAGTGGCTATCATTAAAGACGAGAAATAAATGCTGAGGATACAGACAAATGGAAATTGATCCACATTTGGTAGGAATATGAGGAGTACAGCCACTATGAAAAATAGTGTAGAGATTCTCTTAAAAGTGAGAAACATAGCCAGGTGTGGTGGTATACACTTGCAATTCTAGTGCTTGGGAGGCTGAGGCAGGAGGATGGCACATTTGAGAATGGCATGTTGGACAACACAGAGACTCTAAAGTGGAGCACCTGGTTAGCACACAGAGGTCCGGGGTTCAACCCTTAGCACCATACAGAAGAAAAGAAAAATATGACTACCATGAGTCCTAATAATTTCACAACTGCATATATGTCCAGAGGAGATGAAATCTTTATGGCAAAGATACTTTCACCTCCATGTTTACTGCAGCACACTTCCTAACAGCTGAATGTGTTGTTATTTGGTATACCTAGCCATGTGCTAGGCATGTTTACACAGCATCCCCACGCACACATAACAGCTGCCCCACAATGTTGTGATGACAACTGTGACCCATTAGGTGACAGGCATTTTTAGCTTATCATGGCCTTCTGGGAGCAATGTGGTCAACCAGTAATGAAAATACTATGCCAGACATGGCTACACAACACCTGGTATACATCGTGTCATTTTTATTTTCTGATTTGGCATTTCTATTTTATACTGCAAGAAATAAAAACAAGCAACCAAACAACAAAAAAACGTGAAACAAGCTCATAAAATGATGTAAAGCCATGCTTTCCAGGAGAGCAGAAGCTAGAGCAGTCTGGTTATACTCCTGATTCATTGCTGCTTGCCCTTGGCTGGAGTGTGATCCTTCTTCAGGTCACAGTCTAGATCATTTCCTCATCTTCTTCTTCTCCTTCCTCATCTACTCTTTACCTCTTCATCATAATCATGGCCATCTCTACTGTAGCTCCTCCAGTAAAGTATGCTGCTCTTGGGATTGTACACTCACTGAAAAATGGCCAGTTTCAAAACCCACAGCAAGGATAGCTTTGGCCTCAGCTTGCAGATCTTCATTCTAAGCTGCTTCAGGAGGAGCATAGAAATTAACTATTTTGGAAACTATTAATCACAATATAAACTGTACCATGTCCCTTATGTTTCTGCTTCTTTTTAATGTTTTGTTTTTCTTTTGGTAGTAGGGTCAAACTCATGACCTTGCACTTACCAGGCAAGCAGTTGTGCTGCTAAGCTAAGCCCCTAGCCCTTTTTAATGGTTTTTAAAGTGACATTATTTCTGTTTTTCCCAATCTGTTTGATACCTTGTACAGCCCATAATTTCTGGTTCATCAGATGAAAAGGGATCAGGATCATTGGGCTCAGATCTCATCCTGTATGTCTCTATCAGCATGTCATTTGTGAGATATTCATTGGGTTCAGAGTGGAATTTTAAAATAAAACTCACAGGCTGGTCATTATCTGGGAACATCAGATTAATGTCCTTCATTTGCTTTAGGGTAGGTCTATCGTGTTCCTGAAGCATGTCACCAAGGAAGTCAACATTCTTAAAAAACATTCAGAATTCAGGAATTCCTTTAGGAACTTCTAGGTTTTGGTTTGTTGTTGTTTGTTTTGTTTCATTTTTTGGTTTTTGAGTCAGGGTTTCACTGTGTTATGTTGCCCAGACTGGCTTTCAATTTGAGGCAGTCCTCTTGCTTCAGCCTCTCTGGTGCTGGGGTTATGGACAAGAGCCACTGTACCTAGGATAGTGTCTTCTTTTTCTTCATGCTTTTTCTCATTTTTAATCTTGGCCTTTTTTAGATCCTCCAAAATTTCATCTTCCTCCTCTAGTTTCCATTTACATTCTTTTTCCATAGGTTCATGAATTGCATTAATGATCTCAAACCGCTTCTCGGAGACTGAGCATACATCCTTTCAAGATCATAAACTTGTAGAATTTGACTTCTGTCTGTGCATTTAACTTGCAGGTTTTCGAGAGCATTCACTCTTCTTGTAACTACCCTAAGTAAGCAGAGGCTACACTGAGGAGTTAGGCCCGGGACTTACACAGGGAGTTACTTGGTGGTTGATGGAAAGAGTGGGAAGCAGCACTGTGAGCAGATACTACCGAAAAACCAACACACTTCAGATTTGAAAAGCAGAACTCAGTTTGAAACCTGATGATCTCAGATCCCTTTAGTCAGGATCTTCTCTCTGTAGAATTGTGAACAACTAACTTCTCAGAATTTAGGACCAGGCATGGTGGTACATGCTGGTAATCCTGGCACTTGGGAGGCTGAGACAGGAGGATGACTGAGAATTCAAGGCCAGTCTTGAATGTACAGGGAGACCCTGTCTCAAAGAAAACCTCATCAGAACCTCATGTTCTTTATCTTATAGTGAGGCAACACCTATCTCAGTGTTCCATGAGGATTAAATGAATAGTATGTCTGAAATGCCTTTGTACAAGTGTACACTTACCTATTATGTAGTTTGGCATATAGAACCCAGAGCCTTGTGCCTGCTAGGCAAGACTCTACCACCATACACTTACTGTTACCCTTTATTGTGGTATCAGTGAGGCAGCTTTATACATTTCATTATTGGTTGGTTGGTTGGTTGGTTGGTTGATTGATTGAACTTAGGTTCTTTTTTACTGAACTACATTTCTAGCCCTTTTTTTAAACCTTATTTTTTTAGTACATATTTGTCATGCATATTGATCACATTCATCATAGGGAATTTGTGCCTGTTAATAATATATTTTAATTCTTTTTTCTCCATTCCCATCCCCACCCTTTAACCCCTCCTCCTCTTCCCAATTACAAAAGCCTAGTTTCCATTTTTCTCTTTTCCCCTTCCCCTTCTCTTGTTCCCCTTTCCATTTGAACATTTTCTTCCTTCTTCCCCATGTCTATCATCCATTTTTGTTTTTATTTATGCTTTTGTTTCTCATACAACAGCAACAATGCAATATTTAAATATATTTGTCTGATTTATTTTGCTTAAAATATGGTTTCAGTATATATGCATTTACTTTAAAATGCCTCAAGTTTATCCTTCTTTGTAGCACAGCAGCATTCTATTGTATATAAAAACCAAGTTTTCTCAATTGTTCATTTGTTGATGGGCATCTAGGTTGTTTCCAAGATTTGGCTGTTACAAAGTATGCTGCTATAAATATAGGTATGCATATATCACTGTTTATGATGCTTTTAATTCTTTCAGGAAGATACCAGAAGCAGAATAGCTGGGTTAAATGGAACCTCTAGTTTTAGTTTTTAAGTAATCTCCATACTGATTTCCATATTGGTTATACTGTTTATGTTCCCACCAACAGAAGAAGAGGGTTCAGTTTTTTACCCACAGCCTAATGGAACAGAATAGAAAATGCACAAACAGCCCTAAGCATACTCAGCTATCTTATCTTTGACAAAGGTGCCAAACACCATCACTGGAAGAAAGATAGCCTCTTTAATAAATGGTGTTGGGAAAACTGGCTTTTCACATGCCAAAGATTAAAACTAGATTCGTATCTTTCAGCATGCACTAAACTAAAATTGAAATGAACACTTAACTGCTGGAAGATAAAATAGGTAAAACTCTTAAAGACACAGGTGTAGGCAAAGACATTATGAACAAAACCCCAATCATACAGGAAATACTACAAAGAGTCAACAACTGAGATCTCATCTTATTAAAAAGCTTTTGTACAGCAAAAGAAATGACCAGTAGAGTGAAAAGACTAACCACAGAATGGGAAATATTTTTTTTACCAGGTATTTCTCAAAAGACTAATATCTAGAATGTATAAAGAATTCAATCAGACTCCTGAAATTTAAAGGCCCAATCAAAAAATGGGCATCTGAAATGAATAGATGCTTTTCAAATGAAGAAGTACAAGCAGCAAATAAGTACATTAAAAAATGCTCAATATCACTGGTCATTTGAGAAACACTGAGATTCCATGTCACTCCGGAAAGGTTGGCTATCATCAAGAAATCAGTCTTTTGCCAGGAGTGGTGACATATGCCTGTAATCCCAGCACTCAGGAGGCTGAAGCAGGAGAAGCACTCATTTCGAGGCCAATCTGGGCTACAAAGTGAGTTTAAAGAATCCTGCACTGGATAGCTAAATCATGTCTCAAAGTAAAAGAAATGAATCTTTTTGATGGGCATAGTGGTCATCAGGCTGGCCTCAAGCTTCTCAATCTCCTGAGTAGCTGTGACTGTAGGCAGGTGGTATCATGTCCAGGTTTTACTAACTTTAATACACTTTAATACTGACAACAGATATTGATCAAAAGCTTTGGGAAAGTTGAGCATCATAATGTAAGCCCATAATCCCAACACTCTGAGAGTTTGAAGCAGGAGTATTATAAGTCTTGAGACATAGCTCAGTGCAAAGGCCCTGGCTTCAATCCCCAATACTACCAAAACAAAAAATTTGAAAAGCTTGAGGGGCAAAAAAAAAAAACAAAACCCCTGATTATCCCTGTCTTCGAAGAAGTGTTAAATGTAACATAAAAATTTTTATATGTGGTGGTTATAACATCTGTGTACCATCATTTCCACCTACAGCTAATACGAGACATGCTTAATGTCTGTGAAACTCATTCATCCAAACCCAACCCACTATCTTTAGCCAAATACCAGGCTTTAAGATGCAAAATTGAGCATGTCGAACAGAATACTGAAGAATTTTTCAGGATTAGAAAAGAGTTACTGCAGAATAATCACAGGTAAGCATAAAGGAAATATTTGGGATCAGTTATGATGAAAAGCTCTATGAGATTCTGTTAACAATAAGGATAATTACCTAGAAAATTCAGACTTCAATACTGTAACAAGTCAACTATGAGTTACTTTCCCTTGTGCTTACAGCAGGACCTAAAGTAGTAGTCTATTCTTGCAAACACTCCCTCCTATTCACTTTGATTTTTTTCTTTGTTTCTTTTTTTTTTTGGTGTGTGTGCACATGTGTGTGTATGTGACTCTTTAAGACAATCTTTACTCTGCAGTTCAGGCTGGCCTTGAACTCAATTTGCAGCCCAGGCAGGCCTTGAACTCCCTGCCTGCCTCGGCCTCGTTGGTGCTGGGATTACAGGCATGCACCACCACACCTGGCTTTTTTCTGTTTGTTGGAGACAGGGACTTTCTGTGAGTTGGCTTTGAACTTACTATGTAGCCCAGATTGGCCTTGAACTTGTGATAATCTTCTTGCCTCAGCCTCCCAACTGTTGAAATTACAGGCATGTGCCATCATGCATGGCTGTGGGCTC
>PVLA01020165.1:0-10767 GCA_004027455.1 Hydrochoerus hydrochaeris
GGGCTAGACTGTAGCTGTGTCTCACACCATGAGTGAGGCCTTGGGTTCTATGCCCAGCACTGCAGAAAAAATAATAATAATATAAAAGGAAAGGAAAGGAAAGGAAAGGAAAGGAAAGGAAAGGAAAGGAAAGGAAAGGAAAGGAAAGGAAAGGAAAGGAAAGGAAAGGAAAGCCCTCTGGCCCGTGTCACCATCTTCAGGAGGCTGAGACCTCTAGAAGCCAGTGGGCGCATGGTAAGTGTCCCCCAGGGGTCGCCGGGGGAACGGGAACTGGCCCACTCTCCCCACACCCTGCCCTCCCAAGGCCTGGGCCCAGAGCCCAGATCTGTGTGATATCACGAGTCCCCCATTACAAAACTCGTCCTCCTCTGCCCCAGATCCAGTTCCTGGAGATTAAATCTCACCTCTGCTCTGCCAGAAACACACAGCTGCGGCCTGGGCAGATGGACGGGGGCGGTGCTGAGGGCATCCTTTGGGCAAACTGGGGTCAACTAGTCCTTCGGCCACCGGGGAAGTGCTAGCCCGGGACAGTGCCCATGAGATGGACTCCTGACCATGGGTCTGGACTCCCATAGGAGTGAAGCACTGCCCATCAGCCTATGGCTTGGTTGTTTGGTTCTGGTCTGGTTTTTTGCTTTTTTCTCCATTTAGATGGAAATCGTGAGGCCGCAGAAGGTAGCTCAGGCAGCAGTCCTGGTGCCCAGTGACCCTGGTTGGCCGCTGGCCTCCGGACCCTTCAGGGCTAACAGCCCCTCATTCATGGTTCAATTTCTTTTGAGAGATCACTCAGTCTACACTGCTCAGGGTAACAATCCCAAGCAGATTTACAGGACTTTTGGAGCCCACAGCTATAATTATTTCCACAGGGCCTGGGCAGCAGCACAGGAGGTCAGCACACCCGACAAAGCCCTCCTGGACTAACCTGGGAGGAGGCCGGAGAACTCTGCTTATATAGCAGCTGCAGGCCTGGGACTGGTTCAAGCACAAACTCATGATTGGTGCAGGGCTCCCGGGCAGCATCTGCTGTCATGGCAACCATCCAATGAGGGGCAGGGCTGAATCTTCTAGAATATTCTGGAATCTTCTGGGAATCCTCTGGAAAGACAGCTCTGGGTGGGGATGAGTGGTGAACAATGGATCCCAGCACCTTCCCTGGTCTCAGCCATGCCGAGTGTCCCTATTTCTTCCCAAAAAAGCAGTGGCACCCATAGAAGCTGGAACACAGCAGGATGCCCTGCTGCCCGCTGGGCCACTCCCTTTCTCATCAAACATTTTCAGCATATCAGGTCCCATTTGCACCTTGGTTATAACCCCTTGGAGGCCAGGACTGACCTTCCACCTTGGAGGTGGACAAAGTGAAGCCCAGAGATGCAGCCACTTGCTTGAGGGAGTGAGCAGAAAAAAGAGATTTCAATCCAGGGGGGCTGGTGCAGCGGGGGTCAGGAAATTTGTTTTGTTTTGCTGTGGGCTCTGGGCATGGAATCCAGGGTTCTGTGCATGGTAGGTGAGGGATCACGGAGCTCCACCACCAGCCTGGACAGCTTTTTCTCAAAAAGCCAGGTAGCAGATGTTCTAGCTTTATGACTCACCTCTGCCCATCATAGCATGAGAAAAGCCTAGGAGAAAATGTAAATGAACGGGAATGACATATCCCAATAAACTTCCAATTATAGAAACAGATCCAGGTCCTTCCACGTGATAGAATATTATGCAGCCATGAAAAAGAAGGCTGTAGGCTGAGAGAGGTGGTACATGCCTGTCATCCCAGCACTCGGGAGGCTGAGGCAGGAGGATTGCTATGAGTTTGAGGCCAGCTAAGGCAACGCAGGGAGAACATGTCTCGAAATAAAAATTTAAAAAGACTGGGCTGTAGCTCGGTGAGACAGCACCCCTAGGTTCCGTCTTTGTACCGTATACTAAAAGGGAGAGGGGATGTCACGCAGCGTAGAATCCTATTTACAGAATGGATAAATCCATGGAGACAGGAAAAATCCAGCAGCTGTGGGGCTGGGAGGGGAGGGAGTGATGATGGTTTGGAGTTTTCTTTCGGGGTGATGAAAATGTTTTGGAGCTAAATGCCATCAAAACTAAAACCACGCAATTATCTATCTAGGCTTCCTTGGACCGGGTGACCCCGATAACAGGGTACTGCTTATCCCTCGGGGTGGCGCCTGAGTCTGATTATTTCATCTTTACCCTGAGGCCTGGCCTGGGACAGATGCACCTCCGGCCACAGTTGTCAGACATGCTCTCTCTCTGTCTCTCTCTCTCTCTCTGCACTGACTCCCTCAGGGGCCTGTTAAATTTCCACCTAACTCGGATACCTGCAGTACTGTGAAACTTACCTTCTGTCTGTCAGTGGACTCAGTTTCCCCTGGAGCGCTGGTCAAGCACATGTTAGCACCAGAGAGCTCAGGAGTGGGCTCTATACAGCTGCCTCCTGCACCCTGGGAGTAGTTGGTGGCCTCCTGTCCGTCCCGCCAGCCCTGCCTACGGTCTCTCCTCTGGCGTGGCCATTGCTGTGTCACTGGATGGAGGGTCCCATCAGGTTCTTCCCAGGTTTTCGATGTCTAAAACACAAGACTCGGACAACACACTCAGAACAGGCAGTGAGAGTGTGTACTTACTGAAGGTAGGAAAAAGAGACCACTGCAGCGTGAGAGCTGGCTGCTGAATAGACCCACAGCAGCCCAGAGGAGGCAGGAAAGGGATCTTTTGCATTCACATTTCCCAAATTAAACCAGGCGTGGTGGCACACACACGCCTCTAATCCCAGCACTCGGGAGGCTGAAGCAGGAGGATCTCCATGAATTCAAAACCAGCCTGGCTACATAGTGAGACCCTGAAGGAATCTGACCACCACCCTCCTGATTGGAGACACCCTCTAAACCTCCACTCCTCACACAGCTGGATCTGGGGACCCCTCACACTGTCAGCCCTGCAGGTCACAGCAGCCACCCTGCGCTTTCCCAAGTCTTGTCCTTGGGCGACCTGACTGCTCGTGCTCTCTTGGCAGATGCCACAACCTGCTCCCCCTCCCCATGAGCCTACAGAAGAACCCATAGCCTGTTGGGGAGCAGCTGGTCTGGTCTCCAGCACCAGGGTGATCCCTCTCAGTAAACCTGTCCTGTGGAGTGTGTATCTCTGTTTACTTCTCTTCTCCTAACAGAAATTGTCTCCCCGCAAAAAATGCATTCATCACCAAAGTTTTGCATTCATTTTGATCTCTTAAGCTACTGCCTTCCAAAGTTACTTATCTCAAGAGAATGGAAGGATGAGCCCTAAACTTGGGAAATGACATTGACAAAAGACACAGCCTACCAGGATCCAAAACGCACACAGAACTCAACCATAGGAGAGCAAACAGTCAGATTTTTAATACGAAGCCAAAGACCTAAACAGACCCCTCTCCCCAAAAGGTACTGTCTTGGTTACTTTTTGTTTATGGCTGAGACAAAATACCAGACACCTAAAGTTAAGGGAGGAAAGGTTTACTTAGCTCACAGCTTGTGGAGGTTTCAGTCTGTAATCAACTGGCTCCAAAGTAGGGTGGCCTGGCACAGGGGTCACCTTCCATGGCAGGGGAAGACGGCAAAAGAAACAAGAGCAAAGTGGGGGTACGGATATTATACACAGGCCACACCCACTTTCACACCCATAATTCCAGCATTGGACCATGAGTCAGTCACCAACTCTGGAGGCTCCATTCATGACTCCATGAGGCTTTGGGGAGACATCCAGACACAACCATAACAGATACACAAATGACAAATCCGCATGTGAAAGGTGCTTCATAGCATATTATCAGGAGCATTGTGGTGTACACCTGACATCCCGGCACTCAGGAGGCCAAGACAGGAAGATCACAAGCCTGAGGCCAGCCTGCCTATGGACCTTGTCTCAAAATAAAAAGAAAAATTAAAGAAAAAGCACCAGGGGTGTAATTCAGGACTTCCTGGGTTCAATCACCAGTATCCAAAAAAAAAAAAGTAGGAAGTACAGTATCAAGAGTGAGCTCCTAGTGAGGCGGGATGGCACACACCTGTCCTTCCAGCACTCAGGAGGCTGAGGCAGGAGGATCCCTGTGCATTTGAGACCAGCTCAGAATACAAAGTGAGTTCAAGGTTGGCCTGAAATACATAGCAAGACCATCTCAAAAAGGCAAAAAAATTTTTTTCATAATTAAAAAAAAAAAAGAGTGAGTCCCTAAATTAGACTATGGACTTTGGGTGACACTGATGAGCCAATGTAGGTTTTATCGATTGTGACCAATGTGCCACCTGGTGGGCGCTGTTGACAGTGGGGGAAGTTGTACCTACGTGGGACGAGGACCTGGTGAGCACCCTCCGTACTTTCTGCTCAGCGTTGCTGTGAACCAGAATCTGTTTCAGCCAGGTGAGGTGGTGCACACACCATCATCCCGGCACTCGGGAGGCTGAGGCAGGAGGATTGCCAGGGGAGTTTGAGACCAGCCTGGGAGACATAGTGAGCTCAAGGCCAGCCTAGACTTCAGGGTGAGCAAAATCAGTTGCTCTTGATGACTGATTTGTAGCTGCACCCAAGAAAGATGCCTCCACCAGGCAGTGCCCACACCCTCTGCTTGGCGCTGCCAGCAGGGCCCCAGATCCCTGGAAACCTGGCCTGGAGGAGGGCACTGCCCATGGGTGGTGGATCCCACACAAATCCCACCCCACCCCTGGCCTGTGTTTCCTGTGTCCAGCTGTGTGCTGGGTGAGGAGAGGGTCCCAGGCCGGGTCACTCTGGGCTTCCCCAGGCCTGATTCATCCTAAAGCCAGGCCCAAGGGTCTCTGGAAAACTCCTCCAGGTGGGTGGTGTGGAGAAGCCTCCCGGGGCTGCCCCCTGATCCCTGAATAAAGGAGAGGCTGGCCATTTAGTAGGACTCAGCCACAAGCACCCAGGGAAGTGGAGGCACCCTCACTGTAACCCCAGGTGAGTCCACAAGCCAGCTCCTGGGACAAAACCCAGGTCCCCAGTGCTCAGGCCCAGCCCCAGCTTTCAGCTACACCTGGAGGTCAGGGGCTGCGACTGGGTGACAGCTGACATTGTGGCTTGCCACTGGCTTGGAGCAGGGCTCAGCCCTCCTACTCCTGGGGCAGCTGAGGCAGGAGACTCTCAAGTTGGAGCTCAGGCTGGGCAAATCATTGAGACACTGTCTCAAAATAAAATAAAGAGGGCTGGGGTGCCTCTGGGGGGTGCACACACAAGGCCCTGCGCTGTCTCCAGGACCAGAGAGGGGTGGGGAATCCTTGTCCCGCCACCCCCATTCTGTGGGTGAACCTGGGGTGGGGAGAGAGAGAGAAAGAGGGAGAAGACAAGTCAGGCCACATGGCAGCTCCTCCACCACCTTTTCCCACCAACATTTACTGCCTCACTACGGGCTGAGAGCTCCAAAGCTGGGAGAATAATTAAACCTTTCATCCTTAAAAGCTGATTTGTTCAGTATTTTGTCAGTTATGGAACCTCTGCAGAAAAATCCAGCTGCCCTAAACAGCCTGTTCTTAGTTTTAAATTCCTTTTACTTTTTTTTTTTGAGACAGGGTCTTGCTATGCACTTCAGGTTGACCTTGAGCTTACTTCGTAGCCCAGGCTGGTCTCAAACTTGCAGCGATCCTCCTGCCTCAGCCTCCCGAATGCTGGGATTATAGATGTGCACCACCACAGCCAGCCAGCCTGTTCTTAGTTTTGTTGTTGTTGTTTTTGAGACAGGGTCTGGCTATGTAGCCCAGCCTGCCTTCCAAATCCATGGAGACCCTCCTGCCTCAGCCTCCTAAGCACTAGAGTTACAGGCTTTACATACCATTGTACTCAGCAACACAGCCTGTTCTCACCAGGCAGCTGAGAATCTCCTCTGGTGGACAGCGGTGGCTACAGGGCTACAGGGCTGTCACTAGAGGGAGAGGGCAGGGCTTGCTGGATGGGATTTGGGTTGCCTCTCTCAAGAATGGGCAGGATTTTCTGGAGATTGAGCTCCTTACCCTCGTGGGAGGGGGCTGGTTCGCTGACCCTTGACTTCAGGGACAGCATAGGGGCAGCATAGGAGGGAGAGACCTAGGGACAGACAACCGTGACCCAGGGCTCTCTGCTCCCACACCCCTGCTGCCTCCCGCTGCTCTGTGAGAAGCCACCGTGTCACTCACCTCTGGACTTTGGCAGGGGCGAAGGCTGTGCCGGGCTTTCCCACCTGTCTCCTTCCAGCAGGGCCCAGGTGCTTGCTGTGGCCAACTGAGATGTCCACTACACTCTGGAGCCCAAGGATGGCCCCCCACGGTGTCCTCTGCATCCTGCTTGGCCTGCTGCTGTGGCCAGAGCCCGGAACAGGTGGGTTGGAGGGCAGGGGCCGGGCCTGGCTACAGCGGAGCGCGCCTGTAATCCCAACGCTCAGAAGGCGACGCAGGTCCCCTCCCAGGCTGCTCGGGAAGCCAAGGCAGGAGGATCATGAGCTTGAGGCCAGCCTCTGAGATTTAGACAGACCCTATATCAAAAAGAAAAACTAAAAAAGGTTGAGAGGAGGGTGTTTCTCAGCTCTCCCTGGGTGCGCACACACACACACACACAGTCACCTACAGAGGTTCCTGGAACATAGTAAATGTTTAATAAGTATTGGTGATTTATCCAATAACCCCAGCTCTGGGCCAGGTAACCCAATGCCTCTAAATTGTAGGTTTTTACCAGGTGTGGTGACACACACCTGTCATCCCAGCACTCGGGAGGCTGAGGCAGGAGGAATGCTGTGAGTTGTATCCTGGGGGTGGGTGGTGCATTTCTGCGATCCCAGCACTTGGGAGGCTGAGGCAGGAGGATGCCACAAATTCAAAGCCAGCCTGGGCTACTACTTACTCTCTTGGGATGGGCCAGCCTGAACTACATAGTTGAAATCCTATCTCAAAAAAAAAATAATACTAATAATATGCTTTTAGTCAATAAAAGGAACAATCCCTCTATGCTTCTTTTCTTGACCATCTTTCCAGTTAGCTTTCCCTCTAGAACTCCTATCTCCATCTGCCACCCAAAATGATGAATCTTTTGTTATTATTGCTGTTGTTTTTTGATGCCAGAAATCAAACTCAGGACCTTGTACTTATCAGGCATGTGCTTATCTGCTGAGCTATATCCCTGGCCCTGTTTTTGTCTTTTTGAGATGGGGCTTCACCATGCAGTTCAGGCTGGCCTTGAACTCACTTTGTAGCCCAGGCTGGTCTCGACTCCCAGCAATCCTCCTGCCTCAGCCTCCCGAGTGCTGGGATTACAGGTGTGTGCTACCATGCCCAGCTTTTTGTTTTTTTGAGACAGGATCTTGCTATGTACTCCGGGCTGGCCTTGAACTCACTGTGTAGCCTAGGCTGGGCACCAACTGCAGAGATTCTCCTGCCTTGGCCTCCCTAGTATGCCCTACCACACCAGGCTGCATCTTGTACCCTAAACATCTGTGTCTTCATGACACCACCACAGCACCTTCCCGGCTTTCTTTCAGCACCCTGAGAATCCATTTCCTTGCAGCAGCTACAGAAACAGTCTTAGAATGCCTGGCCTCTCTTTCTCTCCTGCTTATAATCTCACATGACTCCCCAGTGCTCCCAGCTCCTTAATGGAGACAAGAGTGTGACTGCCCCAGTTTACCCCTGTGCACAAGGAGGGTTGTGGGAGTCACCCGGTTTTCAGGCAGAGAGCTAGGAGAAGGGGAAGACATGGGCTCAGTAGGGGACGTTCGGAGACAGGTGACATGTCCCCCCACAGCCTCTTTGCCCCTGGTTATGGACTCCGTCATCCGGGTCCTGGCTGAGCTCGAGCAGAAGGTACCAGGGACCCAGGTCAACGAAAGCGCCTCTGCATGGCTTCTGTCAGCCCAGAACTCTGGGCCCCTCCATCCCCTCCACCACCTCCTGCTGCAGGCGCCCAGCCTCAAGGTCACTGAGCTGGACCCCCCGCCTCTGAACCCAGAGCTTCGAGACCTGGCTGAGGAGGTGGCCCGACATGAAGTGCAGGCCGGGCGTGAGTATGGGGTGGTGCTGGCACCCGATGGCTCCACGGTGGCTGTGACGCCTCTGCTGGCGGGGCTGACAGCTGGGCTACAGGTGCGCAGGGGTTTAGCCCTAGCCTTGCCCTCGGAGAGCCAGGCCAGCCCTCAGGATGCTGGCACCACCTCCCCTGGACCCACGGGGGCTTCTCCAGATATCCCCTCTACGGATGCTGGAGCCACCTTACTCAAAGGCCAAACCAGATCGCTCAGCGCCAGAGACAGCTTTCTGGCCATCACCCTGGCTGCGGATCTGGGTCTGGACTTCCTACAGAGTCCCCGAAACCAGAGCCTGCCAGGCCTGGGGACCGACGGCTGCTGGGACCAGCTCTCTGCCCCCCAGGAGTTCACGTTGCTGGACCCCAAGGCATCCGGGCTGACCATGGCCTTCCTCAATGGAGCCCTGGATGGAGCCCTCCTTGCAGACCACCTGAGCAGGGTCCCTGAGCCCCGGCCACCCCTCAGCAGCTTGCTGAGTGAGTACTACGGAGCTGGGGTGGCCGGAGACGCTGAGTTTCGCAGCAACTTCCGGCGGCAGAAGGGGGCTTCTCTGACCTCGGCCTCCAGCCTGGCTCAGCTGGTATTGGGGACTCTTGCCCTGCTACAGAGTGTGGAGCCAGGGCCACCACAGCTGTATAACATCAGCCAAGAACAGCTGGCCCAGGTGGCCTCCCAGGCTGCCAAGGAGTTCATGGAGGCCTTCCTGGGTGAGGAAACCCCTTCCCTTGTGGCTCTAATTGTCACAGATGCAGACACTCCTGGTGCCATGGGATCAGGGGGCTGCAGGCCCATGAGAGTCCAGAGGGCACTGCAGGGCTTTGAATGGGGGGTAGACAGAACTGTTGCATCTATGAGGAAGAGCTAGAAAGAATAGGGCCTTAGAGGATAAATAGGAGTTTATGTGTTTGGTTTTTTGAGGGGGGTCCCTTTTGCTTGATTTTATCTGTCTTGTGGTAGGTATTGGGGCCTAAACCCAGGCCTTCAGGAAGTTATATCCACAGCCCCTTTTTATTTTGTTATTCTGAGAGTCTTGCTAAACTGTTAAGCGACCCAGACAGGACTCAAACTTGTGATTCTCCTGCCTCAGCCTCATCTGACAGGTTGGCACCATGAACCACTATGGTCAGCCTCATCTGAACTTTTTTAAAAAGTGAAGATCAGGGTGTGGTGGGCCATGCTTGTGAGCTCAGTTCCTTGGAGGCTGAGGCAGGAGAAAAGTGAGACTCTGTCTGGAAAAAAAAAAAAAGATAAAGGGCTGGAGGGAGGCATAGCTCAGCAGCACAGCACTTACTACATAGATGAGGCCCCGGCTTTGGTCCCCAGCACCGATAAAAGAGAAAGTGAGGCAAAGGCTGTCTTAGCATTCCATTACCGTAACAAAATCCCCTAGGCAAAGCACTTAAGAAGAAAGATTTATTTTGCCTCGGAGTTTTCAGCACAGAGTCGGCTGCCCATTGCTTCTGGGTCTGCAGCAAATCAGCCCCTCACGAGTAGCAAGTGGGTAGCAAGTGACGGAGGAAGCTGCTCACCCCTTGCAGCGGGGAGCAAAGAGAGAAAGGAAAGACTGGGGTGCCAGAGTCTCCTCCAAGGCACATCCCCAGCGACCCCGCCTTGAAAGCCCCTACCACCTCCCAACGGCGCCAAGCTGGGGACCAACCAAGCCTGGGTCTCATGGGACGTCCACGTCCTCACCATGGCCGAGACACTGCAAGGAGCCAGCTCACCCAGGGCAGATACGCAGGAGCTCAAGCGGACGTTCAGCTCCATAAACGCAGGCTGAGACTCCTTTCCCAGCTTTGCTGCCCCTCCCTCGAGTCGGGGCAGGGCCAGCTGCAGGGTCACCGTCCCAGGTCCCTTTCAAGGCCCCGCCCCTGCTCTAACTCGCTGCTACCGCCACAAAGGCTCCTCCCCGCGCTCCGCCCACTGGTTCTACTCACCTCGGGTCGGGGACCTGATAGGCCAATCTCCGCCCACCAGCCCCGCCCACACGCCCAGGCCCCGCCCACTCACCTCTCCCTGACCCCTATCCCTCCCCGCCCCCCCCAGGGCCCAGGCGCTTAAGTCTGCCCTAAAATCTTTGAGTTTTATCCCAAAAGTTATGCGAGACACAGCAGCTATCCCAATGCTTCGGTTTAGTTAATTTAGGTCCCAGCAGGGAGCCAGCGTGGCGGGAGCCTGGAGCCTCCCTACACCCGGCGGCCCCGGAGGGGCGACCCGGCCCCGCGTGCGCGTGCGCAGGAGCCCGCGCCGACCTAGAGTTGACTCCCCTGCCTGCAGGATGCCCGGCCATCCACCCCCGCTGCCGCTGGGAGGCCGCGCCCTACCGGGGCACCCCGGCGCCCCTGAAGCTGCCGCTCGGGTTCCTGTACGTGCATCACACGTTCGGGCCGGCGCTGCCTTGCACCACCTTCAAACGCTGCGCCGCCGACATGCGCTCCATGCAGCGTTTCCACAAGGCCGAGCGCGGCTGGAGCGACATCGGCTACAGGTGGGCGGGGCGGCCAGGCCGGGCCAATCAGAGTGAGGGGTGTGGCTTGTCTCGGGGCGGGGCAGGCTGAGGGGTGGAGCCATCTGGGCGGGGCGCGGATGACGGGCAGAGTGAAGCTAGTGGGCGGAGCCTGTCAAGGAGGAGGGGAGGAGGAGGAAGAGGAGGGGAGGAGGAGGGAATAAAATGGAGGGGAGGAGGAGGAGATGGAGGAGGAGGAGGAGAGGAGGAGGAGAGGAGGAGGAGA
>PVLA01020166.1:0-10765 GCA_004027455.1 Hydrochoerus hydrochaeris
TCACCCCCGAGTCCCTCCTGGTTCTCTGCTCAGCCCTTCCCGCGCTCATTCAGCCCTGGCCGGGCCCAGGGACGCGCACCTGCTCCTGGAGCTCAGAGGCAGGCACCTGCTGCAGGTTCTCCAGGTGCGAGTGGAAGAGGCCACTGCGAGTGAGGGGCACGCCCAGCAGGGCTTCCACAATGTAGCCCACAGTGCAGTCGTCTGGCAGCCGGATGCGCTCCGCAGTGCTCATGAAGTGGCCACCGCTGCAGGAGGGAGGGGTGGGGACAGAAAGCAGGGGCAGCTGCCTGTGAGGGGCCTGGAAGGACTCCCCAGACTGGGCAGAGAAGAGGCAGACGTGCCTGCGGGGCAGGGTGAAGAACATGCTGTGTCTCCTGTCCCAGCGCCACTTCCTCCTCCACACAGGTTCTGAGGCTCCCTGGTTCTGAGTGTGTGTGTGTGGGGGGGGGCGGGTTTCTAACAGGAAGAGGCCCTGTCCAGTGGCCCATGGTGTGCTACTGCCCCTGGTGCCTGCAGCTGCCTCTGAATCTTGGGGAAGGAGGGGGGTGGAGGCAGGCAGAGCCAACACACAAGGCCAGGACCCCACTGCAGGGAGGACTAACCAAGGCAGGCCCCACACATGGGACCCTGACATTCATGCACTTACCTGGCCCATGGACTCATTTTCAGCGCCAGCCCTCGGCTAATGCAGAAGCCAGCCCCACCGGTGGCAAACCAGAAGTGGACAGGACGCTGGGGACAGGAAATTGTTGTGAGGTCGCAGGACAGGACAGTGACCATCCCCAACCCATCCCAGGCACAAGGAACTCACCACCCTATTCTCACTGACACGCTCGGTGGCCTGGATGGGCCGGTCCAGGCTGGGCTTGCCGATGTAGATGTCCTGGGTGTGTGGGTAGCTGGCCAGCAGCCTCAGCAGGGCTCGCAGGTTGACGTAGTTGTCATCATCCACATGGCAGAACCATCTGAGGGCAAGGCAGGGCCATGAGGAGGGCACCTTCAGACAGGGGAAGGGGCTGGGGGCTGTGGGCAGGGCAGGAGAGCTCCTGGTGCCAACTCACTTCCTCCCGGACTCAATGAAGTGGTCATACTCCACAGCCATCTTGCAGGACAGTGCCTGGCGGCTGTGGGCAGCTGAGCAGTTGGTGTTGACCACATTGCCTGCAGGGGTGGGGGTGCTGTGAGGGCCTGGGCACCAGCAGGGTCCCCCAGGTACCCCCCTCGCCCTAGTGCCAGGGCCTGAGGCCTACGGACCCTCCCCCAGCCCGCCCCCTCCCCAGGGAACCCCTCCCTTGCCCATTCAGCCAGCTTTTTCCCAGCACCCGCCACCTGTTGCCGCTGGCCAGACTCAAAGGGACCTTGGGGGCTGAAAGGCCCTCCTTTGCATGAGAATTGAGGGCCCCGAGTGGTGGGGCGGAGCGTTGAGCAAACCCTTGAGTAAACTGCCCTCCTAGCCCCTCGGCCCCTGACCTCTTGGCCCCTGTAGAAGAGGAAGGAGGGACATTTGCTCTGAAGGAAGGCACCCCCTCCCTGCCCCCAAGCCCCCCGAGCCCAGGGCTCACCCGTGTGCCTGGCCAGCACTTCATCCTCCCCGTCGGTGAAGATGAATGTCTGGAAGGAAAGACGCGACCCTGAGCTGCAACTTGGTGTCTCTGACCTGGGCCATGGTGGGATGGTGGGCAGTGCTGGGTCCCCTGGAGTTTGGCAGCTGCAGCTCTGGACATCCCTTCCCCACCAGCATTCAGCCCCCATCCCCCTACTGCTTTCCCCACTTGCGAGAAACAGGGCTCAAGTACCCAGGGTGAGTGGCCGCTAGATGGGGGCCTCACTCTCTCACCTTGACAGCTGGGCCCGAGGTCACCTAGGCAGCTGGGAGGCACGAGCCAGGTGGGATGCCCCACCTACCCACCAGGTAATCGGCTCCTCGCCAGCCCGCCCTGTGCACCTGGTGGCACACACCCTTATTGACACAGTGCCTGCCCATGGGCTTCAGGGCCACAGGAGGGGGTAAGGGACAGGCAGCGGGGACAGGCAAGAGCTTTGGGAAGCCAAGTCTCAGTCACTTGGGTCGAGGACAAAGGCCTCTGTTGGGTGGCTGCCAAGCCCTGGCAGACAAAGGGCCCAGAGGGAGGATGAATCACCAGGCATTGTCGGCTAGCTTTGTCCTGGGCCTAGTGGCAAGGGGCGCAGGAGGCCTTAACTCGGAGGAGAGTTAAGCAGGAGTGGCCATGCCGTCATTACCATACAGCTGGCTTGGTTAACTGGGCCAGGCTGGGCAAGAGGTCCTCGGGCCAGGGGTATGGCCAGCAGCACTGCAGCCCAAGGCTGTGCCCTTAAGCCAGTTCCCCAGTGTGTGACCAGTGTGACTGGTTACCCTCTGCTGTCCCCAAGGTTCTGTGAGATGGTGTTGGTCAGGCGGTGGTGGCAGGAAAGGGCCTCCTCACCCCACCCCAGTCCCCAGTTGAGGGCCTGGACCTCCTTCTGTTGTTCAGGCAAGGTAACGGCTCATTGGCAGAGGACTGTGCCCTGCCCAAGGCCACAGCAAAGCTCCACCTGTGCTGGCACCCAGCCATTCTGCCACCCTGCCAGGATCACTCTGCAGAAGAGGAGGGGCCGCTGGGGTGGGGTGAGGAGCTGCCGGTACCGGCCTGGGCCCGTCGGCACACGGGGAGGTATGTGCCTTCCTCTACCAGCCCCACCCAGCGCGTGCCGCCTGCCATGCCCCCGCAGGACTGAGTGCGAGCCTGGGGCGGGTGGGGGTGCTCAGAGCAGACAGTGGGGGGAGCTCCCATACCCACCAAGCCTTAATTTCCTTTTGTGTACACACAGCTCCAAAGGAGGCTCCATTGGGCCTGCAGTGCATCATACCCCTAGCAATCAGGGATCCCTGCAGGCCAGAAGGCAGCAACCTCAAACACCTGGACAGTCCAGCTCTTGGTCCAGCAGGACCTTGGGCCTCGACATACCCTTGGGTAAAGCTCCTGGGGTGCAGGTCGCAGGCCCCAAGCTCAAGGATATACTGATGCCAGCTATACCTTCTCCATGAACCCAACTTCCCCTTCCAGGGTCAGGCAGACACCCTTGACAGGCACAGACTCACACCCAGTCCCCAACTCGCGCCCCAACACCCAGCACCCCAGCACCCCAGCCCAGGAATGCCGTGGGAGGCGGAGATGGGAGGCGGAGAAGGCCGGCCTGTGCAGATGCTCAGGTGCTCCGCTGGATTAAAAGGAAAATGCTTTCTTAATGAGATCAAGCGAGGCCTGTTCTCCCTTGCTTTGGTGGTATCCTAAAAACCCAGCCCAGGGCTACAGGAGATTAAAGTCACCTTTGTTCAGCTCGGGAGCCTCCCAGAGAAGCGCTGGGAGGGCCCAGGTGTCAGCCTCCATCTCTCCAACACAGTCACCAGGAGAAAAAGAGCAAGGGCTGCAGCTGCAGGCCACCCCTCCTTCACCCAGACTCAGTTTCTGCCTCTGCAAATGGGCTCAATAGTGCTCATCTATGTTGAGCAAAGCACTGAGGACAGACTGTCCTTTCCCTAACCGTCACCATCACCATCCCAAGTACACAAGTGGGGAAACCGAGGCCATGGTCACCCCTTAGGGACTCCTAGGAATCTATACCCCCCAACTTCCCGCAGGAGGAGAATAAGGGTAGTGAGGGCAGCAGGACTGGACGAGGACTGGGGCGGGGGGACACCCACAGGAAGCGGCATTGTTCCTAGAGCCTTGATTCAAAGAAACACAGGATGCCAAGTTCTCCCCCAACCATTGTGGCTGCTGTGGTGGCAGCCGCTGCTGCCTGGCGTGCTCCTGGGAGGTGGGGGAGGAGCAGCAGGCCTGGAGCCAGGCTCTTCACCCTGACCTCAAGGCCATGCTGACCAGCCCCCCAAACCCCACCTTTCCAGCACAGCCCTGGGGCCTGGGGCTCATGCTCCAGATTCCCAGATTGCCCTTCCAAGGCACTCCTGACTCAATGGGGTGCAGAGGGCACCTCCATCAAGAAGACTGTCCACCCAGCCCCTGCAGGGAAATGCCCATTAGATCTCACAGCCTCTCCAGTGTCCCCCACTGAAACCAGGCCTGAGCTGTGCGGCACAGGCTAGGACAGTAGGCTCTGCGCTTCAAGTTCCAGAGACCCTGCCCACAAAAGACCGGCTGTGCTTGCTCTGCGCATCAGAGCTGATGTGGAAGCAGATTCAGCCTCTCCTAATGGGGCAACCTTTCAGCAGGGTCATCAAGGCCCAGTGCAGTGATGGCCCTGACCCTAAATATCTACTAGGTGCCCCTGAGGCCTCCAAGTTTTGCCGGCCCTCTTTTTACAACACCCTGTTGGGAAGGCAATGTTCTTCCCATTGTAGAGATTCAAAAACTGAGTCAGAGAAGCCTTAGGTTTGCTCAGGATTATTCAACCCAGCTGAGACAACTAAGACCCCTGACCATGTCCTCTGCTGGAAAAATCTCCAAACTCCATGACAAGAGGTGATCAGAGCTGGTTGGTGGCAGTCCAGAGGGGGGTGAATGCTGTCCTAGGTCACACAGCAGCAAGGCCAAGTGCTGGGTGAGAGGGTGCCCCAGGCTCAGGGATGGTGCCCCCACTAGAGTTGGGGGGCACGCCCCCTCATCGCCAGGCAACCTGAGTGGCCAGCACGGCAGCGGCGGTTCCCATGGAGCACAGAGCTGCACACAAGAGGCCCGATGCCTTTCTCGCTGGAGAAAGGGGCTTTGTTACCTTGCCCATGGGGCCAGCGTGAGAGCCGCCCAGCGCTGGGAATCCTAACGGCCCCAGTCGCCAAACAAAACCCGTGCGCCAAACCCTAACCCCCCCCCCCGCCGCCCCCTTCCACCGGCCTCCTGAGCCTCTGGGAAGGGACGCGTGGGTTCCCAGGAGGCTGCCATGGGGTTCCCAGACTTCCCACCAGCCAAGACCAGATAGAACACTGCTCCCAGCCCCATTCCGGAGAACAGCAGGACCTTGTATCCTAACCCCCACTTTGCCACGAAAGGAGTTTGATGAGACCTTGGGTCTCGGGGCCTGGAACAGGGGTTAGGGATCTGGGATTGGTCTTCTCTGTGATCCCATCGTGACCCCAGATACCCCTGAGCCATCAGACTAGGGGCAGCTTCCCCACTGCTCCTACAGGCTCCGCCTTCTGCCCCTTCCCGCCCCAGCCCAACCGTCCTACTGTAGCCTCAGGGGCGATTTCAAAGTGGGGTGTGTCTTCATTCCGTCTAGGAACATGATGCCCAACTGGAGGAGTGAAGCGCAAAGATGGAGGCCTCAGGGTCTCCATAGGAGGGGACAGGATCTCCAGAGACCCCCAAACCCACCATCTTTCTTTTAAGATACACTTCCCAGGGCCCACCAACCAATAGTGCCTTGACCCCACACCACAGCAAACTAAAATGGGTAAGGGACCCAGTCCTGTACCCAGAGGTCCCATACCCTCCCTTCACTTCCAATACAAGTGCCTTTCTCCTGGGAAGGGTTCGGGGCCCCGGGGGGATGTCCCTCAATGGGCTGGAGCAGAATATGATTGGGGACGTTGGGGGAAAATAAAGGCCCACTGCTCTCTGCAGTTTGGAAAGCAACATCACAAGCACCAACGCCAAACTCAAAGACTGCTGTAAGGTCGGTGCTGCCATCCGGGCCTCTGGAGCCTAGTGGAGATGTCCCCCCTCCCAACACTCCCTCAACTGTAGGGACAGTGGCCCCAGGAGGCAAATAGGGCACAAAGGGACTGGATCGGTGTCATTGGGCCGCTAAGTAGGTGACAGGATGTAGCTGGCCCCCAGTGGGCACTATCCCCGCCGCTGTGCAGGACGGCGCGCGCCCCACCCCACCTGCCTGGCCAGACAGCCAGGACTCACCATCTCCTTGTGGCGCGAGATCCAAGTCTCTAGCAACAGG
This sequence comes from Hydrochoerus hydrochaeris, assembly GCA_004027455.1. Classification (NCBI taxonomy): domain Eukaryota; kingdom Metazoa; phylum Chordata; class Mammalia; order Rodentia; family Hydrochaeridae; genus Hydrochoerus; species Hydrochoerus hydrochaeris. The sequence continues at coordinate 5,911 of PVLA01020166.1, forward strand.
TCTAGGCGCGCACGATGAAACTTCCTGGTGGTCTTGACCGCGATGAAGACATCGCGGGGGACCAGCGTTTCGGCCGGGGTCCGCGGGTGGCTGTCGGCGGGACGGGGGGCGCCACCGGGCGGCGGGCCCGCGTTTCTGCGCGCGCGAGTCAGCAGGCTGAAGTACTCAGACAGGCTGTGCACCTCGCGAGCGAGCACTCGGGGCGCCGCCGCTGCCTCCAAACCAAGCGCTGAGGGCACCAGGCTGTGCAGCGCGCGCCGGCTGCGCTCGGCGGGCACCGGAACGGGTGGTGGGTCAGCGGTGAGCACCAGAAGGCAAGCAAGCAGCGCGCCCGCCAGCCCTAGCAGTAATCGCCGGCCGCAGCGCTTGAGCATGGTGGGCGCAGCCGGCCGAGCGCACGCGTTACCCAACTTCTGGGTCCCGCGCCGTCTAAACAGCGCGCGGCCAGACCCCTGCGCTCTTAAACCCCGCTCCCGGCCACGCCCTCGCATGCTGATTGGCTCTGGGCGTCAGGGGGCGGAGCATCGCCCACGTGGGGCCGCTGCGGGGGGCTGGGAATCGCGGTCGCCCCTCCAACCGGCACACGTGCATGCTCCGCCCTGCCCGGGGTGGCCCCGCGAGCCGCCAGGGGCGAGGGGAGTGGTTGGGGCTCGGGTCAGAGCCGCGCCGGATGAGCCAAAAGGGGACACCTAGGCTGACCAGCGCCAGCCTGGGCTGCACTCGGCGCCTGGCACGCGCAAGGGCGCGCCCTCCGCGTTTTGGCCTGGGTGTCGGGACTCAGCGCCGGCTCAGGCTCCCCGCAGGGGATGTCCTGACTTCCCTCCCGGGCCCAGCTTCCTCCTCCGGGGACAAGGCGACGGGACAGACCGAAGTCTATCCCCCGTTCCAGCCAGAACACCTGTACCAAACTCCACCCTTCGCCCGGGTACTTCCTTGAGTCCCGGGCTATGAGGGGGATCCCCCCGAAGTTCCAGAGGCAAGAAGCTAAGGCCGCCCCTTCCCTCGAGGGGTGAAAGGCCGCCTTCTGTCCCATTTGGTCCCTCCTTGCTCCAGCAGATGTGACCCAGCTGTACGCCGCTCCGCCCCGCCTTCCCGGCACATGGCCCCCAACCCCGGCCCTTCCCACGGGCCTGGGCCGACCCCCTGCACGAGCGGAGGCGGCAAGAATGCGCTCCTGGAGCTGGTGAGGCGCTATGGGCCGGAAGTGGCCCAGTGTCCCCGGGAGCGGGCACAGGGTCCGAGCCCCCTTCCCTTCGCGTCTTACGGGAGCGAAGCGGGGGTGGGGGGGTGGGGGAGGGCTCTCCCCGTGGCTGCACCGAGGTCCTGCGCCCGCACTAAGGAGACCCCGTGCACCCACCATACCTCCCAGGACTCAGCCCCCAACCGTCCTGCCCGCTGGCCCCTATATGTCCATGGCTCTCATCCCTTTGCCCAGTTATGGGCCCTTCTCTGCATGTCAAAGAGGCAGGACAGCAGTGACCTCATGGAATCCTGGCCTGAGAGGCCTGGACTGGCCCTGGGCCGTAGTAGGGCTGTAGGAAGACTTCCTCAATGGACGTCTGCCCCACCCCCACTGAGAGGCTCTGGCCCATTTGCTCTGCCCCTTCCCCCCACCCCGCCCCTCTGTGTTGAAGTAGGGTGGGGGCGGTGGTGGTTCCCAGGCCTCTTCCGGAGGGTCCCAGGTAATTAGCAGACACCACCTCAGGCAGGCAGATGTCTGTGAGCAGATGGTGCTAGCTGTGCCCAAGTGACAAGTCTCCCATAGCCTCACCTCCTGCCATAAACTCCTTCCCATCAGCCTGACCCCAGCCCTGGAGCCTCCCATAACCGCGGTGCCTTTGGGAGGGGGCTCCCCAGGAGCCAGCCCAGCGCCAGCCTCAGGCTCCGAATCTTTGCCCCACTTCCTCAACCCCACCACCAATCCCCATCTGTCTGCTTCTCAACCATTTGGAGTCAGCCTCCTCCACCCAGTCCTCTCTCCCTGGACCACTTGGCATCCTGAACCCTGATCTTCCTGTGCCCAACCTGCCTGCCCTATTTATTCTCCTTGCGGTAACCAAGCATCTCAGATTACATCACCCCTCTCCCATGGGCTGTGCACAGAAAGATCAAGTCCATGGCTTCACCTTGCCGGTGGATTCAAAGTCCTGACCAGGCATTCACATACTTTTTAGGAGTACCAGCCCCGTTTCTTGCTGCTTCTACAACTTTCCTCATTCTCCAACAGCACAAGCATGCCTGGCCCTGACATCTGTGCCCTGGACTTGGAATCAACTCAAAGGCAAGGAGAGTCAGTGCGCACCCCTGGGGGCCAAATATTCTGCAGACTGCCAAGAGGGAACAGGGAGCAGCCATTCTACCCACAGCTACCTGACCAAGTCCTTCAAACCAGAGGGTAGGATTTGCTCAAGCCCCTTAACCCCAGGCCTTCATGCTTCTGGTTCTCTGACTACTGTGGCTTTCAGATGCCGGGCACTGGGGGCAATGCGCCCATTGTACAGAGCACAAGCCGAGACTCAGAGCAGGAGCGTCTGTACTGAAGGAAGGAATCTCTGCAGCCAGGCTTGGGGAAGTGGGGAACCCAACTGTGGCCACTGTTTTGGGAACATCAGGACAAAGCCTGCAGCTTTCTTGTGGGGGCTGCAGGCCTTGGCAAGAGTGATTCTATCACTTTGCTGTCAGGAGAATGGAATTTCGTGGTGACTCCTTGAGGTCTGAAAACTGGAGGAGGGTGGCTCGGCCAGCCGCCTCCGCCCCTTCCCCAGGCCTGGCTCCAGCCTGAGACGCTCCCCTTCCCCCTAGATCCCAAGGCTATCTCTAGAAACTGCTCTCCAGGGAAGTGCTTAGCCCAGGGCAGGAAGTGGGGGTCTGGGAGGGGGCGAAAGAGGGAAGGTCAGGTTGGCTGGGAAGCCCCTTGGGACCCTGTGGTCCTGGAAGGGGGCTGAGGGAGGATGGTCCCAGGCCCCAGCCCTGGGCAGGATTCCAGGAGCACAGCCAGGCTTCTTGCCTTCCCATCCCAGAGTGGCCACCTTTCAACTGACCTTGGACAGTGACCTTGCTCCACTCCTGTGAGCCTCAATTTCCCCACCTGTAATATAGGGATGACATTCTTGCAATGCTAGTGGTTGAACCCAGGACCTTTTTCTTGGTAAGCAAATGCCCTACCACTGAGCTACATTCCCAGCCTGTGGCTTTCCTGAGAACCCCAGGGCCCCCTCCAGGCTTGGAGCAGTGTTATGTCCCCACTGAGTTCAGAGCACCTTCACCTACTGGGGTCTGCAGGCCTTGGAGCCCTTGGGACTGGCTGCCGTCTTCCCCTGGTGGTGTCCTGGGAAGATCTGTGGAGACATAATGGGTGAGCCATTAACAATGCAGCAAGTCATCCAAGGCAGCCCATCAGTACTACTCTGTCCAGTGGTTCCACTCAACGTCCTGGAAACCTGCCTCCCCCAGCCCACAGCCCAGCCCAGAGGGAAAGTAGGGTCCCTGACTGCACATCCAGGCAGGAATGTAAGACTGGTTACTGGACAAGCTAGGAATGCCAGACTGCAGGCCGATAGGAGGGAGTACTAGGGACCTACAGACCCCCTAGGGGACAGTAGCCTGGCCAAAGTGGCCCAGCCTAAAGCCTGTGGGTGAGCAGTCACTGTGGCAGGACGAGAGGGACAGGGCCTGGTGGAAAGCTAAGTACCATGACTTCCAGGCAGGGGTGGGAGTGATTCCCATGGCTGCACTGGAAGGCTGGGATAGGCAACCTCTTGCTGTGATCAGAGACCCACTTGATCCCTGAGGCCTGCCAGCCTTGCACCCTTGCTGCTGCCCACTCTGTGTGGTCTTGGGTCAGTTCCCGTCTCTCCCTGTGGGCTCAAGAATCTACTTGGCTGTAATGGTGAGGTGGCTGGCGCCTTCCTGCCCTGCCCACCAAGTTGGCTTGGGATGGTGCTCTGCAGGCATAAATCAACCACCTTCCCACTGGCAGCCTGACCCTTAGGTCTGGGCCCTGGGCTCTGGCATGGACAGAGTGGCTGGGCTTGTTAGGGCCGGTCTGACTTGGCCTTAGTGACTAGGATAGGCTCATGGAGGCACCCTGACCTGGGCATGCTGCAGGCCAGCCAAGTGCTGCCTCTTCCAGGAAGTCCTCTATCCCCTATGTCATCCCTGGATCAGTACCAGCCACCTGAGGCTGTAACTGCCTGTTTACCCATCTGCTTTCATGAGGGCAAGAACACAAGTTATACTGTGTCAGGGCCTGGCACAAAGGAAGCACCCAGTAAACACTGGCTGAATGATATGTGGTGGGGGTAGACAGATGGATAGATGGATGGAAGGACAAATGGAGGGATGGGTGGACAGATAGTTGAATGGGTGGATAGACAGATGGGTGGATAAATAGGTGAACAGATAGGTGGAAGGTTGGATGCCTATGGATGGACGGATGGATGGATGGATGGATGGGTAGATGGATAGGAGGATAGATAGCCTGTTGGAGACCGCCTGCTCATGACTGAGCTTGGCCACCTTGCTGGGAAAAGTACCAGCACCCCTTACACAAGCCTCCAAGGGCCTCTCTTAAGCCTCAGGAGTCCAGCAGGGACAGCAGGGAGAGGGTCTCAGCCCTGGGGCATGGATTTGTCCACACTAGAAGGGCAGAGACCCAAACCTGCAGCTGAGCCTCTTCCTGTGACTCCGCCTGGAGCCAGCTGGGTTGAGGGGCTGGCTGGGGCTAATCTGATTTGCAGGTCCCAGTCACAGAGCCTGACTACCAGGACCCACTTACTGAGGTCCTGCAGACACACAGACACGCACCCTGCAGACACCAGAGTCACCCGGCCCTAATGGTCTTTGTCTTCCCAAG